>PVIC010017184.1:0-33059 GCA_004025085.1 Thryonomys swinderianus | reverse complement strand
CCTGAGTTCGATCCCCGGTAACCACATATAATGCTGGGCGTGGAGACACGCCCACCAACAATCAACACCGCATACCACAATGCCGGACGTGGTGGCTCACGCCTGTAATCCCAGCACTCGGGAGGCAGAGACAGGAGGATTGCTGAGTTCGCGGCGGCTTGCCTGGGCACCATAGTGAGCTCAGGGCCAGCCTGAACTAAAAGCGAGACCCTGTCTCAAAACGCAAAAAAAAAAAAACAAAAAAAAACTACCACTTTCTGCTTTTGAAAGTCAGGATGAAAGGTGGAGATTAATGATTTTTTTCTTAAATATCACTGCATAGTGCCACTGAGGTACAAATGAAATGATTGGCTGTCCCAGGAGGCTAAGGAAATGAAACTGAGTACCAGCTCTTCCCGGCAACCTAAAGGTTTTTTCACAACAATGAATTATAGCAGCTATTGATTTTGTGTGTCCAAAACTATCTCCTTTCCTCCCAACAAAACCTATTTTCTTCACCAGAAGGGGAGCCATGCCCCTGTGCCTGGCTAATCACATATCTCACACCACTGGCAAGACTGTTGACCACTGAGTTGTATATAAGGGCAACCAGAATCCTTCCCTTGAACTGTGTATGGCACAGATGATGACGAAAATGAACTTTCTCCCCATTTCCCACCACCATCTGTAGTTGGAAGCTTACAACCAAAGTGCCAAGAAACACAGATTAGTGGAAGTGAGAGAAGGAAAGACTGGCAAGTCCTTGGATTCATCTTATAAGGGATTAACCTTATAAGTTTACTATCTAACTTTATCCACTACAGAAACCAGTTTATTACTTTTCTCCTTGAAACAGTCAGTTGCATCTCAAAACTGCTGACCAATACTCAGTCCTGGACACAAAAGGAGAGAGGGTGCCTACATCTGCCAATTTCACTGGTTTCATTATATGGCCCATGAAAGCCTGAGTCTGCCAACATCTGTATCAACCTTTACAATTTATCCTTTTAAAAATGTGTCTTAATTTGGATCCCTTAAGGCAGGTTTTGCTGCCTATCTATCAATCCTAATGTCATGTTCTCATCAACTACACTTTCCAGTATGTGATGCCTAAGGAATCTGAGTGTGGACAATACTTCCCTAGGATAGTCCTAGGATTTCTAAAGTCCTAATACAAACTTGTGTCATTTGATTTTCAATAAAAGTTGGATATAAAATATATTATGAATAAGTTAATTTTCTCATCTAGAACATAAAAAAGATACAAAAGAAATTAACATTATAATATATTATGAGGCAAAATTTCAAAACAAAGAAAATCCATTGGAGATATGCCTACTTCAATATAATTTAGCAGCATGTTTTCTACTTGGTAATAATTGAAACAGCCAATCTCAAACTTACCTCCAGTAAGGCTCCAGTTTGGAAGAATTTCAAAGGCTTTTCTATGGAGTAATAAAGGCTATGGTAGCTCCCTTTAGCCAGATAGGCTCTGACCAAACCAACTGCTATAACCAGCCACCTAATGAAGAAGAAAAGAACAATCAGAAAGAAAATAGGACCTGAGGTAATAGAAAGATATGACAATAACAGGTAATGCTCAAAGTGACTTCAAGCACTAGTGATGCTGGAATATTATGGTTTAGATCTTACCGTCCCTAAAAGGTATGTGGAGCTATGGGCATAGGTGTTGGAACCTAATTTAAGAGCTGGAGACTTGTCACTGGGGTGTGGCCCAGACCAGGATGTGGGATTTGGCCCTTTCCCTTTCTTTTGTTTCCCATCTGTAAGGGGAGCAATGTGCTGACTTGCCACAGGCCCAAAGCCAATTGATGAGACTACCACCTCCGAAACTGTGTACCACTCCGAATAGCCTTTTTCTCTGTATAAACTGATTATGTGGGGTATGTATTACAGTGACAGAAAGGTGACTAACACATAAACTGTAATTCCCAAAGGCCAGGTAGTAACACAGAGAAGCGTTGCTCTACTACCACTATCAAGAGTGCCTGGAAAAGCAATGGCTTCTTCCCCATCTGGGCCTTGGCTTTTTGGCAAACTTGCCTCCTAAAACAAGGCCAAAATTAAGAAAATAAGCTACAATAGTCTTTGTGATGATAAATTAGATGACACAGAGTCTAAGAGGAAAAAAATTGTTCAAGGGAAACTTTAAATGGGTTGTGCAGTTAAAGGGTCTTCAATAATCAAAAATGTGTTAAACTATTCTTGTGTCTCATAGTAACATACTCATACATTAACATTTATGCTTTTAAAACTGCCAACTTTTTTAAAGAATAGTGTTTCAGTTTAATTTCTTACGATAACTCAATAGGTTTACTGATTAGAAAAACAAAACAGTGAAGCACTCAAGCGTAAAGCTGTGAATGCTATTTTTCTGCTTTGCTGTTCTCAGAAATACTAGGCTATTTATTTCTTACATATTTAGTCCCTTTATGTTTATGATTAAGGCGGAGATTTACCTGATGTATAATCATGTGAGGCAATGGTGTATGTGGTTAATGTTACTTCTATAAACTATCATATAGAACAAATGAGTTTGTAAAAAAAAAATAAATGAATTTGTTAACAATGTAATTGGCCCAGTCTTAGAGGAATATATAATTTCTTTAATTCATTAGCAGTAAATTAGAGGATTATTTTCACAGTCCCAACTTCTCTTCCTGGCTTAAGATACCACTCCTTACCCTCCACCTTATTCTCTACGTTCATCATCCAGGAACAAATACTTCTCTTCTTCCCCAGGGTACCTTAAAAGCCATCTCCAGTGTAATGTTCTTCATCAATGCCCTTGCTAGGGCAAGGTTTTCATATATAAAACACACAGCTTCTTGAATGTTCTTTAAAAAAAAAATCAATCTATGTGATCACTTAGGTGGAAGAAAACTTGTGTCTGTATGAGTTCTTCATTGACCTCTGAGTCAAGAGAAATAGGTTCCAGATCCAGAGGATCTAATTAACAGGTTCTATGACCTGAAGCAAGTCAAGCAAATCACAGCTTCTCTGAGCATAGGTTTCGACATCAACCATCTCTAATAGAAGCAATAAGCCTAAGTTCTTTACAGTATGTTTTCCATGAAAAAGGTAAGGAGCTGAATTGTAGAATGTATCATCACTTATGTTTATATAACACACACACACACACACACACACACACACACGGTCTTTTTAGCATATGCTTGTTATCCACACCTTAGGACACAACACACAAGGCGGTCTAGGTGGAATGGATGGATGGGAGGCAAGATGTTCATTGTATGTCTTTGAATGTATTTTGAATTTTGCCAATGTAGAACCTTAAAAATAAATTAAACCGGATGTTCATTATACTCTTAGCCTTATAACGCTAAACTTTTGTTTGAGTTTTTATAAAATTTTAGGGAAACCGTTTTTACAAATGAATAATTTCACAAATTCATAACAAATGATGTGATCTCGGCCAAAACATGAGATCAAAGAATACAGAGTAAGGAGGACCGTGGAAATATCTTGCTCAACTCTTTAGTTTTTACAGATGAAAAAACGGAGGCCTGGAGAAGAAGCTGCTGTCAAAGTCACATGGTCAGTGTCAGAACTAGAACTGAAAACCTGCTGAGAGAAAGGATGGACTGAAATAAGACAGAAGGAGCGAAACCGGCGAGGTTCTCTCTTCCCCTTCCCCAGTAACCGTGCCTTCCATTCCCTAGTTTTTGCCCCATCCTAACCTCAGTCCAGCCTGAAAATTCTCAACTCATCTGAAGCTGACGTTGCTGGCCAGAAACTTTGAACACCTTCCCACCATCATTCGGATTCAAGCTCAGCCAGCACTTTGAAACCAGCCGCCTAAATGGTCACTGTACAGCCGCGCTTCCGAGGGCCGGGAAGCTCGCCTCACACCGCACCTGTGGCCGGACCAGCAGCACTCGCGAGGCCTCCCGGCGCCCTCGCAGCCCCTCTCCCGCGCGCAACGCCCAGAGTCCGGCCGGCCCCGCACGCACGCAGGCGGGTCCCGCACGCTGGCCGCCGGGGAAGCACTGCACGCACCGGGCCGCGCCGCGCCGCAGAGAGCCCTCCCCGCTTCCGAGCCCCAGCCTCACCCCGCCGTCATCACCACATTGTAGATGACCAGGTACGCCGTGGCCAGAGGCCCGGGGCCCTTCTTCCTCCGCGCGCCACTGCCTTCGCTGGGCCCGGCCCGGCCCCCGCCACCCCCATCCCCCTTCGTCGCTGCAGTCGCCGCCGCTGCCGCCATGTCGAGTGCCTGCAGCCTGTTCTCCGTGCGCGAGCACCACCGGCTGGACTTGGCCGGGCGAGGGGGTGGAGGGAGGGAGGGACGGACGAGGGAGAGGCGGGGCCGGGGCGCGGGCGGAGCCGGGACACCGCCCACGGGACCGCCATCTTGGGTGAGGGCAGAGACACTCTTGGCGCTCCCGCCCTTCGGCTCGCCTCAGGCGCTGCCGCCATCTTGGCTCAGGGTACTCCTCGCCTCGGGCGCGCTCCCAGTAACCACCTCCGGCGCCATTTTGGTTTAGGCCCATTTGGGCCCTTCCTACGTCTGTAGGCTAGCTCTTCAGTTCGCCGGCTGCTTGGTAATCTTTGGCCGTTCGTTCTGCTATCATCACCGTCCTCATGTTGGTTCTAAAACCATTATGGTCTCCTAACCCTTTGTCTTCTCCAGGCACCTTATCTTCCTCCTGTTCAAGTAGCTTGCCACTGACCTTATACACACCAGGGGGCCAGCCTGTTTGCAGGATGCAGGGTAACTCCCTGTTTGTGAACTAATAGGCAGGTTGAGGACTCAGCCTCATAAGGTTTCTTTCCTGCTGTCTTACTTTAATGCCAAACAGTGAACAGTTGGAGAAACCCTTGTGGCCTACGCTGGGTAGGTGTGCAGTGCTGTTAGTGAGGGCTGGGATGTTGATGCAATGCAACCAGCAGTTTGTGGCCATGTGACTGGCATGGCTGGTGAGGAACAAGGTAAAGATCTACGGGAAAATATGACCACAGTGGCCAAAAATAAAGGGGCTTTGGCTTAAATGGAAACCCCACCTCCCCAGGGAGAGAAACAGTGCTTTCCTCTTGTCTTTGTTCTATGGACTTCACAAAAGTGTCCTGCCATTACTTTTTCATATTACCAAACATCTCCTTAAAAGAATCACTGATGGGCCAGAGATTTAGCTCAGTGGTTCTGGCGCCTGCCTCGCAAGTGCAAGGTTCTGAGTTCGATCCTGGTGACCATATAGAATGCTGGGCGTGGCAACTCACGCCCACCAGCAATCAATACCACATACCACAGTGGTGGGCGGGGTGGCTCACGCCTATAATCCCAGCCCTCGGGAGGCAGAGACAGGAGGACTGCTGAGTTCAAGGCTTGCCTGGGCTACATAGTGAGCTCAGGGCCAGCCTGAACTACAAAGCGAAGACCCTGTCTCAAGAAAAAAAAAAAAAAATCACTGTTTACATGTGGTATAAAATATTTATGTATTTATTCAAATAGGTGTGAAGCATGGTTGCTCTGGGATTCACTTAAATGAGAGGTTAAGTTTTAAATCTCCAAGAGAGTACAGGGAACCAGACGAAAATAAAATAATTGTTACCCAAGAAAAACCTAAATAAACCCTCTAGTTTAACTTGTTTTTACCTTACTTAGAAAGTACCAATTCTGAAAGTCACTTAGTTATGCAATACATTATTAGTCTCCCACTAGCTTGGCTTCAGATAGCACTTCTCATGTGGCTTATGATGATAACAGTTGCCCAGGCTACTTTTCAGGGATTTGAAAGCTATTTTTGCATAAACATTGACTTTTCACTTGGGTCTGAGATGTCCAGTATGGTGACTGGAGAAAGATGAAAAATTTGACATCTTTGTATTCATATTCTGTCTGTCTCCTTTGTAGCTTGACTTTTAGGTTAATGATACCAACCAGCCACCATGACCCAAAATACCAGATCATAAAAAGAAGGAAGATCTTTGCCTGTTCCTATAAAATATATGAATATTTTTGCACACCTTTAGCCTACCTCCTTTCCTTGCTCTAACCCTGTCTGTAATTTCTCAACTCTAGATTAGGAAACTGAGTCACAAGTAAAGGAGTTGCTTGCTTCTCCATTCATTGGTCACTGAATAAATCTTTTTCTTCTGTCATCACTTGGTCTTTGAAGTTGCTGGGTTTATGACATAGCAGAATCAAAACCTTTTCTTGGTTATAATATTAGTTGGTGAAAAGTGCTATCAGGAAATTGTTGTAATAGTTTAAGGATAGTGGTTTGGGCCAGAGTGGTAAAAATTGAAGTGAAGAAAAATTGAGTTGAATTTTGAAACTATTTAATATTAGATTTGAGTGGAAAGTAGAAGAGGGATTTAGATAACTTGGAAGAATAAGCTATATAATCAGTTTTTTTCCCTTTTCCTCATCCTCTTTTTTGGCTTTTTAAAATTTATTTTTAAAAAATTAGTACATATTTGTCATACCTAGTGATCACATTCATCATATATAGGGAATTTGTACCTGTACATAATATATCTTAATTTGAAAAAGCAATTTTTGAAAGCAGAAATCAGAAAGTTTGTATTGTTGAGTTTGAACCCCTTATTAGACATTGATGTAGAAAGATTAAGTAGACCCTGAGATTCAGGGAGGAAGTACAGGCTAGAGATAGAGATTTAAAGAGCTACAGCATGGTGATGATATTTAAAACCATGAGACCTACACAGATTAAAGGAAACAGGAACTGAACAATTGTTGAAGTTTCATCCTTTACTATCTTCACAGATTGTGTGGAGTTCCTGTTGCCTTACTTTTCTGTCTTCTTTAAAAAGCAAAAGTTGATGGGCCAAATTTCCAAGCTGTGATCATAGGGGCAAAGTGGGTTTTTGCAAAAGAGAGAAACAAACCACTTGGGACAACAACAAAAAATCATCTGAAAGCTTCTCTAATTTATCAACATAGCTTCATATAGTCATTTAGGCTGAACCCCATCTTTTCTGTACTGTAAGATGATCCTTTCCAAACATATCTTTTCTCATGCCTACTAATTCCCTCATTCCTTAAGATATTTAAGTGACTTTTAATAACATATAAGGTACAGAATATTTAAAATGACTTGTGATAATCTGCCTCTTCATCTCAGTACCATGCTGTCTCTACCCATAATAGTCTTAAGTTTTACAGTGAGCAAGATTCCTAACTGCCACAAAGACTTTGAATATGCCTCTGCTGTTAACCTAGGCATTCTAATGTCACCTAGAACAATCTTCAGTGCTACCTTCCTTCTGATCTAAATTCCATTACTTTCTTATAGGAAGTTTCCCTGGATTTCTAGAATGAATTATTCTTCTTGCTGTGGTTGCCAGTGACATCTCATGACATACATTGCAGTAATTTTTTTTTTACTTATTCATATGATTTTTCTTCTGGACTGCAGGTTTTGTAAGATAGGAACAGTAACCTTTTCTTGGTGGGGTTGGATCATTTCAGTTGTTTGTATGCTTCCTTCTCATTCTGGACACGTGACCTGGCAACACGATATAGTCTGGCTCAACCATGGTTTTACTAGTAAAAGTGATGCAGAATTTAAAACTTTTGTGATATAAGCAGAAATCACTAGGTTCCTGCTGTGAAACTGATCTCTACAACCTGTGGTGTATTTTTTGTTTTGTTTTGTTTTTGTACTAGGGATTGAAGCCAGGATCTTAAAAAACTCCCTAGCCCTTTAGAAAACTTTGTTTTCCTTTGAGACAAAGTAAATCACTATGTTGCCTATCCTGGATTTGAATTTGAGATCCTCCTGCTTCAGCCTTCCAGAGTTCTGGGATTATAAAATGTGTCACACCACAACTGGTTTTTACTGGGATTACAAAAGATAACATATAATTCATCTTGTCTTCCATGTATAGAAAGATTGTTGATGGAAAAAAGCCAACAGACATTAAAGGGAATGTGTACCTTGGGGCCTCTGAATCTTAAATTCAGTCCCTGAGACCTTGTACCTGCTACTTTTCCTTTAATTTTGTGAATTACCTCTTTTTTTTTTTTTAACCAATCAATGACTCATTGAATTCTTTTTGCTTAAACTAGCAGTCCCAGAACAAAAACCCATTTGTTCAAAGAGAAGTCTTGGAATGTAATCTCAGTTTGACTTCCATCACTTGCTCGCTGAGCCAATTTTTGTGGCCAAAGGTAATACAATATGCGGATTAGCTAGGTTTTTGTCCTCTCCTCAATTGTAGGAATTGAGTTGGGGAGGAATTGTAGTTCTCTTTCTTATTAGAAGGGGGTTGTTGCCAAAAGAAGGGGATGGATGCTGAGTGTGGTAGGTTGGAAGATGTCTCCTCAAAAGGTAATAATATTAAATAATTACATCCTGTGAACATTACCATGTTTGGGGAAAGTGTCTTTGCTGGTGTATATAAATTAAGGCTCTTGTGGTGAAAAGATAATACTGGAATATCCAGGTGGGCCCTAAGTGCAGTCATACATATAATAAAATAGGCACACTGGAGACAAAGAAATGCATAGATATACATGCAGGAAACAGTATAACTACGAAGTTAGAGAATTGGGATGAAGGAACCACACACTCAGGATGCAGACAATGTCAGAATCTGGAAGGTAGATTCTTTGAGCTTTGGGACCACGGGCCCCTGGTGATTCTTGATTTCAGAATTCTGAGACTTGTGGGGACAAATTTGTTTTGAGCCACTTGGTTTGTGGCAATTTTTATAGTAGCCACAGAAAACTAAGAAGGCAGGTATGAGCCAAAGATGCCAAATGTATATTATCTGCTTCCAAGAATCCTATAGCCCAGTATGGGTGAATACCTGCATTCAAAACTGAGGACAATAAACACGTTTGAGGGACCTAAGAGATAGCTAAATAAGCAGAGACCTTGCTGAGGTATCAGAATGTTCCAAACACTTTAGTGAGGCTGTCATTCCAAGAGGGAAGATAAACTAGGAAAGAGCTTCCTAAAGAAGCTTTGAGTATCATCTTAACATGAGTAATGAGGTATTATGGGAAGGCAGAGTCATTATAGGAGATAAAAAGTAAGAAATATGTCTACAGCAGCCTAACCAGGGTGAGATGGCAAAACAAGTTTCATAGTGAAGTCTTAAGTGTTAGGTTAGGGAATTTTTTTTTTCTTTTTTTGAGACAGGGTCTTGCTTTGTAGTTCAGGCTAGCTCTGAGCTCACTGTGTAGCCCAGGCAAGCCTGGAACTCAGCAATCCTCCTGTCTCTGCCTCCCCGAGTGCTGGGATTACAGGTGTGAGCCACCATGCCCAGCAGGTTAGGGAATTTAAATTTGAACTAAGACATGATTCATAACTGTAGGTTGGAAGTATAGTCTGAAAAAGAAAATAACTTCTGTAGATCATTCTCCTATTCACAAATTAAGTGGTTTAAACAACATGAACTTATTTCCTTACAGTTCTGGTTCAGAAATCCAAAATAATAATAACAATAATTCTTTTTTCCTTTCTTCTTCTTCTTCTTCCTTGTCTTATTCTTCTTCTCCTTCTCCTCCATCTTTTTTTTTTTGACAAGTTCTCACTTTGTAGCTCAGGTTGGCCTTGAATTCAGTGACATCCTCCTGCCTCAGCCTCTCAAGTGCAGGGTTTCTGGTGTGTACCACCATGCCTAAAATTATTCTTACAGGGACAAAAATGAAGGACAAAAAAAGCAGAACTGCTTCCTTCTGGAGACTCCCAGGAAGAATCCATTTTTTTGTGTGGTACCGGGGTTCAAACTCTGGCCCTTGTGCATTCCTTTTTTCTGTTTTTGTACTAGGAATTGACCTCAGAACCTTGCCCTTGCTGGGTGGGCATGATACCACTGAGCTAAATCCCTGGCCTGTGAATCCATTTCTTAGCTATTCCAGCTTCCAGAAGCTGCCAGCATTCCTTGGCTTGTGGCTTCATTATGCTAGTCCTGCTCCTATGATTGCGTTATCTTCTCTGACATGGTCCTCCATCCTCTCTCACTGTGGTCATCTGGAGTAATCTTACAGTTTGAAGATCTTAAGCCACATGGCATAATGTTTTGCCATTTTAGCAACACTCGGGATTAAAATATGGAAGGTGGAAGAACATTATTAAGTCTACCATTTTTCCTTGCCAAAAAGCAAAAAGCAACACTAAAGACTGGAAAAGTGACAAAAATCATTTTGAAACCAATGCTGAGTTTGCAGAAGAGTAAGGGACATCACTGCAGTAGAGGCTCCCAGTGGGAGGAGGGCCTGTGGAGACAGCACATGGAAACTGAAGAATGATCAGTCAGTAAAAGCAAAACCACAGCTGCCCTAGGGCAAAGGGTGGTATCAGCTCCAGGTCTGACCTAAACCTGGAGCTCTCAGCAGCCTGAGTCTGCAGGATCCCAGAAGAGGGACTGATGTGGCCCACACACCACCTGGCTTTTGGCGGAGCCTTCTGGAAGAAAACATTACAAATGTAGGTCATTTGAATTTACAGTGATTAATTCAATAAAATCTACATTTCCATTTAAAACAATTACCAGTCATACGGAGAGAAAAGCCACCATCAATCAGCAAAAATAACAAGAGAAATGATTTAGTCCCCAGGAAGCACTACATATTGGAGTTATCAGATACAGAATATAACATAAGCATGTATGAAATATTTAAGGAAAGATGAAATAAAAATATAATTTATATTCACACAAAAAACCTATACCTGTTTATTTACAGCAGCTTTGCTCATAATTGCCAAAATTTGGAAACAACCCAGATGACCTTCAGCAAACTGAGGTACATCAGACAATGTAATACTGTCTAGTGATAAAAAGAAACGAACTGTCGCTGGGCATGGTGGCTCACACCTGTAATCCTAGCACTCGGGAGGCAGAGGCAAGAGGATTGCTGAGTTTGAAGTTTTCCTGGGCTACATAGTGAGCTCAGGGACAGCCTCAACTACAAAGTGAGACCCTGTTGCAAAAAAAAGAAAGAAAAGGAAACGAATTATCAAGTTATTAAAGCCATGGAGGAAACTTGTGTAGTGTCAAGTGAGGGAAGCCAATGGAAAAGACTAAATACATTGTGATTGTAACTATTTGATATTTTTCATTCCCTCCAAAGTTAGTCATTGTAACAGTATTAAGAGATGAACATTTAAAAGTGGTTAGGTCACGGGCTTTCCTGTCATTATCTCCAGAGTAAGTTGGTTGCTGTGAGAGAGGGTTTACCATAAACTCAGCCCCCTGACCTCTTTCTCTGTCTTACCACGCCTGCTTAACGTCCCACCATGTTACCCTGTAGCAAGAAGGGCCTCATCGTGTGCAGCTTTTCCATCTTGGACTTCCAGCCACCAGAACTAAGAGCCAAATAAATCCCATGGTTTATAATTTACTCAGACTCAGGTGTCCTATGATTGCAACACAAAATGGATGAAGATAAACACTACAGAGATGATAGATCAGTGGTTACCATGGTTTGGGGGAGAGGGAAGATGAACAGTTGGAGCATAAGAACGTTGTAATTTCAGGATAGTGACTATTATGTATGAGCTGTAATGGGATTGTATATTTGGCAAGCTCACATGCATCAGAAACAGGACACTATTAAAACTGAGCAGGCAGGGCCAGAGGGTTAGCTCAGTGGTTCCGGCGCCTGCCTCGCAAGCGCAGGGTCCTGAGTTCGATCCCCGGTAACCACATACAATGCTGGGTGTGGAGACTCATGCCCACCAGCAATCAATACCACATACCACAGTGCCGGGCATGGTGGCTCACGCCTGTAATCCCAGCACTCGGGAGGCAGAGACAGGAGGATTGCTGAGTTCACAGTGGCTTGCCTAGGCTACATAGTGAGCTCAGGGCCAGCCTCAACTACAAAGTGAAACCGTGTCTCAAAAAAAAACAAAAACAAACAAACAAAAAAAAAACTGAGCAGGCAGCCAGGGATTTAGCTCAGTGGCACTGTGCCTCCTCTATCCCTGGGACAAAGTAAAAACAAAAACAAAAAAGCCAGGGATTTGGCTCAAGTGGTATTGTGCCTATCTTGGAAGCACAAGGGCCTGAGTTTGATCCCCAGTACCGGGGGAAAAAAAAAGGCAGGGCAGATTTGAAAGGTTCTTGTATTGTTTAGAAGGATGATAAGAATGCTGATCAAAGTTACATTTTGATAAGTTAGTGATTTATGTTGTAGAGCCTAATAGAACAAAATGTACAATTTCCAGAGTACTGCTGGGGTAAGAATTAGAATGGTTTAAAATAATTATAAATCTGAAAAGAAATAGAACAAATCAGTATTGTCAAAATGGCTATACTTCCAAAACTGATATTCAGATTTAATACAGTCCCAATCAAAATATCAAACAGCATTCCTCACAGAATTAGAGAAAACAAATTTAACAATTCTTACAAGATTAATAACTGAATCTGATGCTGGCAAAATGGAGGGGGAAAGGGAAAGGAAAAAAAAATACTGATGTGTTATGTACATGCACCAATTCCCCACAGTGAAGGTAAGCAGTATGTAGTGCAAGCATATAGTAATAAAAACTTAAAAATTAAAGAAATTCATATCAAATTAGAATAGCAAAAGCATTCCTGGGCAATAAGAGCAAAGCAGGAGGCGTCACAATATTGAACTTCAAATTGCCTTGCAAGCTACATGATAAAACAGCATAGGATTGGCACAAAAATGATACATGCATCAGTGGAACAGAGTAGAGGCTACAGAAACAACCCAGGCATATTCAGCGATCTGATCTTTGACAGAGGGGCCAAAACTATTCACTGGAGGAAAGATAGCCTCTATGATAAATGGTGCTGTGAAAACTATGTACTTACAGAAGATATTTACAGAATCCAGACTCATATCTCTTACCATGTACTAACTAAAGTCAAAATGGCTCAAAGATCTAAATGTTAAAGCAGAAACACTTAACTGCCTGAAAGACAAAATATGTAAAAGTTTTGAAGGTGTATGCTAGGACATTCTGAAAAGAATTCCAGTTGTGCAAGAAATTACATCAAGAATCAACAAGGAAGTTCACATCAAATTAAAGACATCAAATTTGCTGTCTTCTGCACAGCAAAGGAAACAACCAACAGAGTAAAGACACAACCTATAGAGCGGGAAAACCATTTTTCCTTGGACCAATGGCTAAAATCTAAAACATATGCAAAACTAAACAAAGTTAACCCCACCCCAGATAAATAGCGACTTCGGGCCAGGGATTTAGCTTAGTGGTTCAGGCATCTGCCTTTCAAGTGCTAGGTCCCAAGTTCCATCCCTGGTACCACATACCACAGTGCCAGGTGTGGTGCTCACATCTGTAATCCCAGCACTCAGGAGGCAGAGGCAGGAGGATTGCTACAAATTTGAGGCCAGCCTGGGCTACATAGTAAGTTCAGGGCCAGTCTGAACTACAAAGTGAGACCCTGTTAAAAAAAAATTATATACTGGTACAAATTTTCAATGTTGAATATGATCATGATATGTGTATAAAGTGTATTTATTTCACAATAAAAAATCTAAAAAAAGGTAACTTCCAACCCAGCATATATGAAAAAAAGAAAGAGCCACTTCTCAGAAAACGAATTACAAATGGCTCATAAGTAACTGAAAAAAAAAGTTCAATATCTCTAGTCATTGCAGAAATGCAAATTAAAACAAGAAATTCCATTTTACTCCAGAAAGAATGACTATGATTAAGAAATCAAATACCAAATGCTGGAGAGGCACCAGGGAAATAGGAATCCTTTTGCATTGTTGGGGAGAATATAAACTAGTAAAACAACTATGGAAATCAGTATGATGATTCATCAAAAAACTAACAATAGAAATTCCATTTGACCTTGTTATTGCCCTTCTAGGTATCTTCCTGAAAAAGTTTAAGACATTCTGTCAAAGTAATACATATACACCCATGTTTAGCATTGTGATTCATAATAACTAAATCTTGGAAGTGGGGTATACAGTCCATTGACAGATGAATGGATAAAGAAAATATGGTATCGGGCCAGGGATTTAGCTCAGTGGTTCCAGCGTCTGCCTGGCAAGTGCAAGGTCCTAAATTCAATCCTGTACCACAAATCACAAAGCTGGGTGTGGTGACTCATGCCTGTAATCCTAGCACTCAAGAGGCAGAGGCAGGAGAATTGCCGCAAGTTCAAGGCTATCCTGGGCTACATGATTCAGGGACAGTCTGAACTACAAAGCAAGACCCTGTCTCAAAAAAAAAACCAAGAGAATAAAAAACTAAAAAATGGGTATTTATATACAGTGGAGTACTATTCTGCCATAAAGAAGGACAAGCTGAAATCATTTGTAGAGAAATTGATGGGCTTGAGACCATAATGTAAAATGAAATAAATTAGACAAACAAGCATAAATATTGCATAGTCTCTCTTATATGAGAAACTCACAGTATAAATAAATTCAAGAGCAAAATAAAAGATAATAGGATACAGGAAGATCTTTTGTAAAAGGGAAGGGGACCAAGGGGTGGGGGGGAGGGAAGACAATGAAAAAATAATTAAGATGTGAATACAATCATGTACTGCAAACGTACAAATAATCAAACAGAGAGATCATTGGAAGCACAGATAAGAAGGTGTATTTAGCCAGGCATGGTGACTCATGCCTGTAATCCCAGCACTTGGGGGGCAGAGTCTGGATTGTCATAATTTCAAGGCCAGCCTGGGCTATGTACTGATTTCACAGTCAGCCTGAACTACAAAGTAAGACCCTGTCTCAAAAAACTAACAACAACAAAAAAAACCTAAAAAAAAAGGATATATTTAGTGCCAGGCGTGGTGGCTCATGCCTGTAATCCCAGCACTCGGGAGGCAGAGGCAGGAGGATTGCTGAGTTTGAAGCTTGCCTAGGTTACATAGTGAGCTCAGAGCCAGCCTGAACTACAAAGTGAGACCCTGTCTCAAAAAAAAAAGACATATTTAAACCAAATGTATTAGTTGGTGTATTAAATGTAAATGAACATAAACTTCAGTTAAAAGTCAAAAATAGAGATATTTAAAAAAAATCTAGATGCTGCTTAGAGGACAGGACTTCTATAACACAAGAGTACAGAAGGGCTGAAACTATAATGACAGGTCAGATATACTATGAAAATATCACCCCAAAGAAAGACAGTATGGTAGGTGAAATAATGGACCTACACATGCCCTCCCACTTCTATGTCATATTTCTGAGAACGTGGGACTCTATTATCATACTTGGCAAGAGGGACTTTGCAGATGTGATTAATCCAAAGACCTTGATATAAGGAGATTATTCTAGGTTATCCAGTGCCCATATACAATCTCAAGGGTGTCCACAAGTGGAAGAGGGAGGTATGGAGAGAGTCAGTCAAATGTGCAGATGACTATTGAAGAAAGGTGAAAAAGTCGTAAAGTTTCTGGCTATGAAGATGAAGGAAGGGGGCCTCTAGAGTCTGGGAATAATAGAGAAATCCATTCTCCCCTTGACTTTAGCTTAGAGAGATCAGTGTCAGGCTTGTGACCTATGGATTCAAGATAATAAATGCACGTGTTTTAAGCCACTAAGTTTGCAGTATGTTGTTGTTGTATTATATGGGAACTACTGCATATGATATATCCATATCAGTGTTAGTCAAAAGCACTGTTAGAGATAAAAAAAAATTTCATGGTGATGAAAATCCCATTCTGGACCAGGATGTAACTCAGTGGTGCTGTGGCTGCCTGGCAAGCACAAGATCCTCAGTTTGATCCCTGATGCTATTAAAAAAAGTTCCATTTCGGGCTGGAGATCTAGCTCAGTGGTTGACATTGGAAGACATTTTTTTAGAAGATATGAAGATTATAAATTATAGTAATTAAAACAGTGTGGTATTATGCTGGGTGTGGTGACTTATGCCCACCAGCAATCAATACCACATACCACAGTGCTGGGTGTGGTGGCGCACGCCTGTAATTGCAACACTCCGGAGGCAGAGACAGGAGGATTGCTGAGTTCCAGGTTTGCCTGGGCTACATAGTGAGCTCAGGGCCAGCCTGAACTACAAAGTGAGACCCTGTCTCAAAAAAAAAAAAAAAACCCAGTGTGGTATTGGCCTGACAATTATAGAGACCATTGGAGCAGAGCACAGAGCCCTGAAACAGACCCATATATATGTAGATACTGTATTAGCTTTCCTGGTGCTGGAGTGAAATACCTGATACCCACAATTGTAAGGAGAGATTTATTTGGCACATGGTTTCAGAGGTTTCAGTTCATAGGTGGCTGGCTCCAAGGCAGGAACATCATGGCAGAAGGGCAGGGTGGAGCAAATCTGCTTATCCAGTCACAATCGGGAAACAGAGCTGGGGGAACAGTTTCAGAGTGGAATGGGCCAGGAACCATATCCAGTACTCAAGGTCACACCTCCACAGCCCATTGAGGCATGCCAAGAACTGTACAGTACTAATCTTAATCAAGTTGACAACTAATCTTCACCATCACAGATACTTCATGTGTAAAATACAATCAAGCTGGGTGTGATAGTGTACATTTGTAATCCCAGTATTTTGGAGGCTGAGGCAGGATAATAGTGAGATCAAAACCAGCCAAGACTGGAGGATAGTGTGTTAGAGGCCAGCCTGGGATCATGGTGAGCACCTGCCTCAAAAGGGGAGGGGTGACAAAGGTAATGGGAAAAACACGAGCTTTTGATAATGCTTCTGGGTCAGAGAAATTTACCTACCTCACACTGTCTTAGTCTGTTCTGTGCTGCTACAATAGAATACCCAAGACTGAGTAATTTATAAAGAATGGAGATTTACTTCTTGCAGTTCTGAAGGCTGAGAAGTCTAAGTCTGTGGGGCCACACTGAGGGGAAACATTCTTGCTGTGTCATTCCTTGGCTGGTAGGAGGGCAGGAGAACAAACAAGAGAAAGAATGAGGGAAAGCACTCCAAAGCCTTAGGATCCCACTCTCAGCAGAATTAACCCACTCCCAAGACAATGGCAGAGATTCATTGATGTGGGCAGAGCCCACATGGCTTTACCACCTCATAAGCTTCGTCTCTCAGCAGTGTTGCACTGGGATCAGTTTTTCAGCATGTGAGCCTTGGGGACACATTCAGACCATGACACACACTGTCACACTTGAGCATGAAAGGCAGCATTTAAGGCATTTGGAAAGTAAGGGCATATCTTTATGACTTCAAAGGTAGAAGAAGACTTTAAAAACTACAGACAGCAAAGGTACCAACAGTAGATGAAAAAGTTGACACATCTGATCGTATTAAAATTAGAAAACTTTTATTCATTAAAAGGTACTATAAAGCAAGCAAAACAAAAAGTAAAGTATAAAGTGGGAGAAGGTACCTATTATACATGTTATACATAAAACACTAGCCTCCAGAATATATAAAAAATCAATGAGAATAACATTGAAAAAAGTAACAAAAGACTTGATTAGCAATTTTATTAAAGGAGAAGAAAGAAGCAGTAAGCATATGCAAATATATTCCATCTCATTATTAATAAGGGAAATGAAAATTATTATAACCAGAGTGAGATACCATTTGCCACTCTCCAGATCAGCTAAAATGAAACAGATAACACCTGTTGTTGGTTAGGGTGTAGCATGGAAGAGACTCTGTAGATGTTTGTGGTGAATTGGTGTATTCATTCTGGAAAACAGCTTGGAATTAGTTACCTAGTGAAATTGCAGATACATATGTTCTGTGACTATCATTCTCTTGCCAGGTAGACTCCCTTACAGTTTGTGTAGAATATATACACCTGATGTTCAAAGTAGTGTTGCTCATTACTGCTCCACACCACACATTTATCTAGTGTAGAAGCAAATAAATCACACAACATTCCTGTTCTGAGACCCTGCACAGCAGTGCTTATGAACCAATTGTACCTCTTGTCAACAACATGGACTAATATCATGAGCACAGTACTGAGAGAAGAAAGTGAGGCACAAAATAATGTATACATGATTCATTTATCTCATACTCCAAATCAGTCTAAATGAAGTTATGTTGTTTATGAGTACACACGAGTGTCAAAACCAGAGAGATAATGATCACAGGAGAGTGGGGAGAGAGTTTACAAGTGAGAAAGGGCAAACAGCAGGGACCAGGAGGGGTCGGGGAGGGCTTCTGGGACTGACAGGGATTTTTTTCTTACCTGCAAGGGCAGTGGTTCTGTGGAGGGTAGTGGTTATGCAGACTTTACCTTTGTGATGATTTATGGAGATGTATTTTTACCTTTGGGGCATTTTTTTTTTTTTTTGAGACAGGGTCTTGCTTTGTAGTTCAGGCTGGCCCTGAGCTCACTGTGGAGCCCAGGCAATCCTGGAACTCAGCAATCTTCCTGCCTCTGCCTCTCGAGTGTTGGGATTACAGGCATGAGCCACCACGTCCGGCACTGTGGTATGTGGTGTTGATGGCTGGTGGGTGTGAGTCAACACACCCAGCATTGTATGTGGTTACCGGGGATCGAACTCAGGACCTTGCACTTGCGAGGCAGGCACTGGAACCACTGAGCTAAATCTCCAGCCCACCTTTGGGGCCTTTTTCATGTTATATCTCATAGTGAAAATTGTTTTTGAAAAGGAATGATATGTGCAAAGAGAGGCAGAGGTAGGATATCCACCACTTTCATCATTGGTGGTGATATTCTTAAGGTGGCCATGGGTTCACAGTGTTTTATTGTTACGCTAGTAACTCACATATACCTTATTTATATGTATATGTTATATGTTAAATATACAAAAGTGTTATATAATAAATTAAAAGCCAGGTCAGGTATGGTAGCACAAACATATAATCCCAGCACACAGGAGGCTGAACCAGGAAGATCACCGTGAGTTCAAGACCAGTCTGGGATGTATAATGAATTCAAAGTCAGCCTGGTCTACAGAGTGAACTCAGTTTCAAAAAGAAAGTAGAAGGTCCAGGGATTTAGTTCAGTGGCAAAGCACTTGTCTGTCAAACCTGAGGTCCTCAGTTTGATCCCCAGTACTGAAAAAAACAATGCAAATCAGCCATAGTGCTGCACACATGTAATCTTAGCCCTCCAGAGGCTGAGGTAGCAGTACTGCAAGTTTGAGGTCATCCTGGGCTGCATAACAAGACTGAGTTAAAAAAAAAAAAAAAGCCGGGCATGGTGGCTCACACCTGTAATCCCAGCACTCGGGAGGCAGAGACAGGTGGATTGCTGAGTTCGAGGCTTGCCTGGGCTACATAGTGAGCTCAGAGCCAGCCTGAACTACAAAGCGAGACCCTGTCTCAAAAACAAAAAACAAACAACAACAACAACAACAAAAATTGAACAAAGTAGGGGAATAAGAGGATCTGCATCAGGATTATTATCTAGGAAACTCTTTATAGTTCATCTAAAAATGGTGGGGATTAGGGTCACTGGCAGCTCTCAGTCTTTTATTTTTTTTTTTTATTTTGAGACAGAGTCTCACTTTGTAGTTCAGGCTGGCCCAGAGCTCACTGTATAGCCCAGGCAATCCTCAAACTCAGCAATCCTCCTGCCTCTGCCTCCCGAGTGCTGGGATTACAGGTGTGAGCCACCACACCCAGCATTGTGGTATGTGGTATTGATTGCTGGTGGGCATGAGTCACCACGCCCAGCATTGTATGTGGTTACCGGGATTGAACTCAGGACCCTGCGCTTGTGAGGCAGGTGCCAGAACCACTGAGCTAAATCTCTGGACCAGCTCTTACTCATTTTTGACCCACGTGTTTGCATTGAGCCTCTTTTTCTGTCTTTTTAAAATTTGAGACAGGATCTCTCTAAATTCCCCAGGAATTCCTTGAACTTGTAGCCTCCCAAAATACTCATTGAGAGGTGCTGTTGATGGGCAGGGCTATATTTTTATCATGTGACATGTACTCTTCTGACTGTGTACTGTATATGGGTGGTAAGGCTATAAAGGCAGTGTGAAATGTTTATCACAAAAGTCAGGATAGTGGAGACTCCTGGACTAGAGGTGGGTGACCCTCTTCCTCATCTTTTTGTCAGGGCAGCCATTTCTGTGTGAAAGATGTATTGTACTAATTCAGTTTCCACATTCTAGAATAATGGAGACTGACTGTAGTTAGAGAGAACAGGACTTTACTGAAAGGACACTGGATAGCTCACAAAATTGATGGAAAAACTGAAGAGTTAGAAGTTGGGAACATGGACATGAGCCATGGGAAATTAGGCAGCCAGAAATGGAGACCAAATCAATACACAGGAAGAAGGTAGTTATTATAACCAGCTCCTGTCACTGGCACAGCCACCATTGGACATTGGATACTGTCCTTACTGCTTCCTCTACCACCCCCAGACAGATTCTAAATTCCTGTGTGCTTCTCTAGGTGATGCAGGAGTCAAGGTCTTAGGTGGGAGGATCTAATGGGAAAGACTATGCATATGTCTTTCTACATACATACTTACACCTGAGAGGTCTTACTATATCCCATGTTCATCCTCTTTTTGTTTAAAATATTCTAAAATATTCTTTTTAAATTTGTTTAAAATATGTCTAAAATATTCTTCTAATGGGAAACACTAAGGCAGGGGGGGAGCCAGGAAAGGGGCTATTTGCCTACGGTCTTTAATGGATGTCTCTCCAAATAGGAAACTATTTGGGAGCCAAGTAGCTATTGGAAGGACAAAATAAAAAATTGTCTGTCACAGGGAATATCAGGAAAAATAGTGTCTCTGACATCTGCCTATCCATAGCGAGTAGGAAAGAGTAATATGATCACTTAGGACTTGTGAAGCTTGTTGGACCTTGTTTTTACTTAGAGACAAGGATGGTGACAGAACCACTGAAGTGAAAGGCAGCCAGTCTGTGCCTTTTTCTTGCCTTGTAGTCCACCATCTCTTCTCTTTCCTAGTTCCTCTGCCTATAATTGAGTGTGGGGAGAGAGTGGAATTCTGATCAGCCCTGTACCACTGTCCTAGTAGCTGCCTTTATTCGTCAAGCTAGGAAGAGCCCCAGCCATGTTCCACTTGACTGAGGTCAGAGGTCATACCCATAATGGTAGTTTCTGAGGACTGACCAAATATTAGGATGTCTGACACCTGGATTCCCTTTTGGCTGTTAACCTAGTTCCTCTGTCATGTAACATATTGGAGGAAGAGGACCAACAATGGGTAGATTTTAAAGCCTCTCCACCCCTCCATTTCCAGTTAACTAGTTCTTTGTTATATTTGAGTATGACTTATTTTCTTTGACATCTTTGTTGACATTTGATTACCCCCTGGGACATAGACCTTTAAGAAATGGTAAGGTGAGAGGTTATGTCTTCCTCATGAAAGAGAGTTGTCCTAAAGTAATCCCAGTATTGCTATCTCTGTTCCACACTCACTTGCCTACCATATTTCCATCATCCTGAGACACAGCATGACAGCCAGCAGATGCCAGCATTGTGCTACATGCTTCCTGCCTCCAGGATCTTGAGCCACATAAACATTTCTCCTTTATAAATTATCTGGTCTTAGGTATTCTCTTATAGCAACAGAAAATGAACTAAGACACACTAAGATTGGCTGGTGATAGAACCTAACATGGAAAGAAAAACTTGTATCAGATAAAATGTGTTAGTTACTTTGTGCTTCTGAGAAAATGCCAACATCCATAAGTTAAGGGAGGAGAAAGGTTTATTTATCTCATTGTTTGCACAGGTTTCAGTCCATAGTGAGTTGGCTCCAGTGGGGTGGCAGACAGGAATCACAGAGGAGAAACAGTTCGTGGCAGGCAGAAGGTAGCAAAGCAAGTAAGAATGGCCACAGCTGTTTATATCCCTTTTATCCAGGCTACTTAGGGTCAGTGGCACTCACAACCTTCATCCTAATGCCCTTGACCTTAGCACTGCACCACGAATCAGTCACGGTGTCATCCCCTCTGGATCCAGCTACCTCTGAAAAATCCCCACCTGTAAGCATAGGAAGCTTTGGGTGGACTTCTAAACACAAGCCATAACATAGAGAGAGAGGGGAGAAGGGTTGGTCTCTGAGTCAGAAACAAGAACATATTTTTTGTGGTAGAAGCAGTGGTGGCCAGAGGATCTTGGTTTGGTTTCTAACCTCATCCACACAGGGGAACACAATGGATGCCAGATGCCACCTGTGCACATCACAGGGTGTGTTATAGGAGAAGAAGGAAACTGATCTCCTCCCATCCCGAAAGACAGCCTCCAGAGCTTTATTCTGGAAGGGAGGCAAGTCTCCAGAAGGGGAGGGCAGGACTTTATCTTTAGTACCCTGGATCTTCCTCAAGGGTAACCATGTCTGAGTACCACTATCACTGAGTTTCTCCAGATTCAAACATTATAAGTTGCTTGTAAATGCTTTTGATCAGAGGCATAAGCCTGCAAAGAAGTAAGATAGTATGTATGAATCAAGTTTTCTCTAAGTTCAAAAAGGTGTATTTGACATAAAAAATTGTTTAGAATATTTTAAACAAAAAGAGGATCAACATGGGATATAGTAAGACCTCTCAGGTATAAGTATGTATCTAAAAAAAATTAAAAAATTGGAGCCTATCAATATATTCGTAGAGTTTATCTTTGGCTAGATAAGAGTATCAGTTGTTTAAAATGGTCTTTTTGTTTATATGAATTTTGGTGTATCACCAGGGAGGGTCATAGTTTTTATGATTAAAATTTTGCCTTTAAATGTACCAAAAACTGTGATCCCTCTTTTTCTGTCTTCTATTGAAGGTCGATATCAGAGATACATATATATATATTTTTTTGAGACAGGGTCTCGCTTTGTAGTTCAGGCTGGCCCTGAGCTCACTATGGAGCCCAGGCAAGCCGCCACGAACTCAGCAATCCTCTTGTCTCTGCCTCCGGAGTGCTGGGATTACAGGCATGAGCCACCACGCCCCGCATTGTGGTATGTGGTGTTGATTGTTGGTGGGCGTGTCTCCACGCCCAGCATTATATGTGGTTACCAGGGATCGAACTCAGGACCTTGAGCTTTCGAGGCAGGCGCCGAAACAACTGAGCTAACCCTCTGGCCCGAGAGATACATATTTTTGTTTTGTTTTGGCTCATTTAGCTAAATCTTGAAGTACAATCATCCCTCAGTATCCTGGGTACTGGTTCCAAGATTCCCCACAGATAGCAAAATCTGAATGCACCCAAGTGTCTTATATTCAATGGTGTAGTATTTTGTAAAATCTATACACATCCTTTTATATACTTTAAATCATCTCTAGATTCACTTACAATACTCAGTACAATGCAACTATCATGTAAATAGTTGTTACACTGTATTATTTAGGGAACAGTGACAAGAGAAGAAAGTCTTTACAGGTTCAGTACAGATGCAATGCTTTTTCTGTATTAGAGACTGAACTCAGGACCTTTGCCTTAAGCTACAGTGCCAACCCTTTAAAAAAATTGTTTTTCTTAAATTTTGAGAAAGGGTCCCATTAAATTCCCAGGCTGACCTTAAACTCACAATCTAGTCTGGGGAGGTTTTCAGCTGAAATACTGATCAATAAAAACTCCTTATCTACCTCCCTTATAAAATCACTAAATTGTTTGATGTTTCATGTGAGTGTAAATCATGGTGGGAAGATCCAGGAGAAGGAAGTGGAGAAAACAGTGATAAAGGTTACATTTTGGGTGCTGCCTGAGATCTTCAAACTGATGTGTATCATCAACTATATTTAGGATTAAATCATCAATAATGTAGACTAGGGGTTCTCCAATTCATAAAAATTGTCACAGACCCTAAAGGGCTTTATTTGTATAGTTTATAACTATTTGCTACTTGTTTCAACAGAAATTAGAACTAAGAAAAATGTACTTATATTTTACATTTTTGTCAGGGCTGGGTATCAAACCTAGGGTCTAGGCCACGCTAGGCAAATGCTGTACCACTGAGCTACACTCCCATTCCCAAAACTAAGAAAACTTTGGTTGCAAGAAAATGTAAGGCCTCGAACTGATACCATCATCACTTGGGAAGCAGCCTTCTAGAAAACTTCCCTGCTTGGTTGTGGGGTAGAAGAGGGTGAAAGAGGAAAATAAGTTAATACTGCTATAAAAACAGTGGTGATAGCAGTGACCCCCCTTCCTCCTGAGAGAGCCACTGACCCAGAGAATTAATTGTTTGGGAGAATACTGAGTTCTACATCTGTTCTCCCCCTTTGCTCTAGGATCCTATTGTTCACACAATGAACCTTTCCCAATTCTCAGATCTTTTTTCTCTTTTCGATTGTCTTTATGTTCTTCTGCCTAGAAGATTTTTAGAATTTTGTCTTCTAGCCTGTTTATTTATTTACTTTTTTTTTTTTTTGAGACAATCTTGTTTTGAACTTCAGTCAGGCCCTGAGCTTTCTATGTAGCCCAGGTAAACCTCGGACTCAGCAATACTCTTGCCTCTGCCTCCTGAGTGCTAGGATTACAGGTGTGAGCCATGACAGTTTTTACTTTTGTAAATAACATTTTATTTTAGTTTTGTGTAACATTTTCTTATATGTCTCTGAGGATATTAGTAGTTATTGTTTTGTCCTCCAACATGATCTGTTTTCTTTCAGGTTCTTTTTTTTTTTTTTTTTTTGGCTTTTTGGAGACAGGGTCTTGCTTTGTAGTTCAGGCTGGCCCTGAGCTCACTATGGTACCCAGGCAAGCCGCCGCGAACTCAGCAATCCTCCCGACTCTGCCTCCCGAGTGCTGGGATTACAGGCGTGAGCCACCACGCCCAGCATTATATGTGGTTACCGGGGATTGAACTCAGGTCCTTGCGCTTGCAAGGCAGGCGCTGGAACCACTGAGCTAACCCTCCGGCCCTTCTTTCAGGTTCTTAATGCTTGCTGTCAGCTTTGTCTTTTTTGGACACAGGGTCTCGCTATGTAGTTTAGATGGTCCTTGAACTCATTATGTAGCCAGGCTGGCCTAGGCTTTTTGATGATCCTCCTGCCTCAGCCTCCCGAGTACTGAGATTAACAGGCCTGCAGTCCCATGCCCAGGCTCTTTGTCTTTTTGTGATAGATATTTTTCTCAAAACAGCATTGAAGAAAATAGCTATTTGATGGCATTTAGCTGTTTGCCTGTATTTCTGAGTGAGGTGCCTGCTGCAGTAGTGTGCAGAGTCCTAAATAACCTCGTGGTAACCGGTTTGCAGAGTTTGGTTGGATGTCATTTTAATACCTATACAGGTGCAGCTTCACTAGATAAAAAGAGATGAAACCATCATAGCCTTTGATCAGGTCCAGAAAGGTTTCAACAGCCTTAGAGAAGAATGCTTAGGATCTCTGAAAATGGCCATAGTATCTCAAGAGGCTGATGGGAACCATTATAAAACCAAAGAGAACTAAAAAACTGTAAGCCTAGTAAAGTGTTGATGTCAGCCACACTCTCTTTAGGGGTTTGAGATGTTCACGAATAAGGAGTATCTAAGAATGAAACCCAAGAACTGGGTTTGAAGTCTAAAAGAGCGTTCAGGGAGGATGTGGGCAGAGCAGAGAACCACCTGCACTTGGAGGCAGGGCTTCTACAGAGGTGGGTGTGTCCCGAAGGCGCTCTTGTAGTTCCCTCTAGTTGACTTCCGCTGCGGCTGGAGCTGGTAGGGGTGGGCGTTGGTGGGAAGAGGCGGTCGCGGTGGGCGTGGCCTGGGGTGTATGTGAGGTCTCTCTGGCCCGGATTGCCATTCCCTTCAGGCCTCTTCAGGAACTGAGCTGGTTACAAACGGGAGAGCCCCTTCCGACTTGCCGCCCTTCTGATCCTGGTCCTTGTGGACTGAAACTGTGAACCAAAACAAACCTGTACCCCTTTAAGTTGCAAATGCCGTGCCTTCTATCTCAGCGACCTGGAAAGTGACTAATAACACTTAGCTGGGCCATTGGCATGCCAAGAAATGTGACCAGGTGTCTTTACTTACACCTTCAGGTCTTCTGTCAAGTCGAAGCTGAATTTAAAGAACAGACCTAAAAATAACGTTCCCCTCCTTGGGAAGGCCCTGTTCCTCCAAATGGGCTCACGTTCTGACTTTATGGAATTTAGAATTCAGTAACATATTGAAATAAATTGAATGTATGGTGTTCACTGTTCATAAAATTCTTATTTTAGGTATTTCTAATATTAAGAGATCCAGCTTGTGATTCCAGTTCCAGATGTAAATTGTGTAACTGATTTACATTACACTCTAATCAGACTTTACTTCTTACTAAGTTTATAATAGAATTGGATCATTTAAGAGACATTAAGTCCCACTATATTTATAAATTTATTTGTGAGGTAGTTTATTTGAGAAGGTATTTGCTAGGGGCTTTTTAAAGATAATACATTTTGGGGCCAGAGATTTAGCTTAGTGGTTCCAGCACAAGCTCAAGGTCCTGAGTTCAATCCCGGTAACCACATACAATGCTGGGCATGGTGATTCACACCCACCAGCAATCAATACCACATACCACAGTGCCAGGTGTGGTGGCTCACGCCTGTAATCCCAGCACTCGGGAGGCAGAGACAGGAGGATTGCTGAGTTCAAGGCTTGCCTGGGCTACAAAGTGAGCTCAGGGCCAGCCTGAACTACAAAGCGAGACCCTGTCTTAAAAAAAAAAAAAGATAATACATTTTATTTTATCCCATTCTTCCCTCACACCCCTTCTTAAAACGAATTTAAAGTGAATAGTGATCATTACCTTATGAATGGAGTTCTAAAGTATTTAAGAAAGTTTAGATACTATATATCTGGGAAATGAATTTTAAAATTAAAGGGAGTAGTTTTTAAAAATTTGCTATAGGTAAAAATTGTAATGAAAAAGAGTAAAATGGATGGTGCATGCTATAATCCCAGCACTCTGAGAGGCTGAGACAGGAAGATCCAAAGTTTGAGTTCATTCTAGATGGCCCCTGAATAATTGTGTGTGTGTACCCAAAAATCACCTTCAGATGATAAAACACCTACCCTGACAACCTCATGAAAATAAGACTGTTTTACAGAGCAATTCCCATGTAACAGCATATGTGGGTTATTTTTATGGGCTTCCCTGTTTTCTAAGAATCCAGCCTTTGCCCATGTGGGAATAAATTGCAGCTGAGCTGGCCCTGGCACATGCAGCCTGGACAACCCCTTGGTCTGAAGTTGGAAAGACCTCACACTAAATTACATTCCACTGCTGTCTTGAAATCAATCTCCCTCTCCTTCCCTCTCACCCTCTTCCTCATGTCCTTCTCTTCTTGTTTTCTTTTCTCTCTTTTTTTTTAGTTACTAGAGGTTGAAGCAGGCTGTATCTCATTTCTTTTTATCTTTATTTATTTTTTTTAGACAAGGTCCCACTAAATGTAGACTGGCCTTAAATTTATGAAAATCTGCTTCAGCCTTCTGAGTAGCTGGGATTACCTATGTGTGCATATTTGGCTTGAAGTTCTTAGTAACATCTTTTAAAAGTTGATGTTATTGGTACATTTTATACATCCATTATGATCACATTCAGCAAGTTGAAACCCATTTTTTTCCAGCACCATTTGTTAAAGAGGCTATCTTTCCTTCACTGAGAGTGTTTGGCTCCTTTGTCAATGATGAGGTAGCTTGGTATATCTGGAATTGTTTCTGGATCTTCTAGTCTATTCCACTGATTCTCAGGTCTGTTTCTTTGCCCGCACAATGCTGTTTTTATCACAGTGGCTTTGTGGTATAGTTTCAAGTTGGGGATTGTGGTACCTCCCTGCCTTGATCTTGTTGCTTAGGTTTGCTTTTGCTATTTCTGTCTCTTGTAGTTCCAGATGAATTTTTGGATTATTTTGTCTAGCTCTGTGAAATATATTGTTGGGATTTTAATTGAGATTGCATTGAATTTATATAGTAGTTTTGTCAGTATGGCCATTTTGGTGATATTGGTTCTTCCTACCCAGGAACAAGGAATGTCTTTCCATTATCTGATACCCTCTTTGATCTTCCTTTTTAGAATGCTGTAGTTTTCAGAGTAGAAATCTTTCACCCCCTTTACTAGATTGATTCCTAGATATTTTCTTCCCTCCCTCCTTCCTTCCTTCCTTCCTTGCTATTGTGAAAGGAATTGATTCTCTAATTTCTCTTTCAGTGAGTCCATTGTTTGTGTATACAAAGGATATTGATTTTTGAGTGTTGAATTTGTATCCAGCTATGCTACTAAATCTGGTGATTAAGTCTAGTAGTCTTTTGGCTGAGTTTTTAGGATCTTCTATATAAAGTATCATGTCAACAACAAATACAGTTTAACTTCTTCTCTACCTATCTTTATTCTTTCTCTTGCTTAATTGCTGTGGCTAATGTTTCCAGAACTATATTGAACAGGAGTGGTGATAGTGGTTGTCCTTGTCTTGTTCCTGATCTTAGTGTGAAGGGTTTCAGTTTTTGACCATTTGGTATGATGCTGGCTGTTGGTTTCTCATAAATAGCTTTTATCAGTTTGAGATAAAGACCATCTATTCCAATTTTTTGTAGGGTTTCAACCATGAATGGGTGTTGGAGTTTGTACAATACCTTTTCTGTGTCTATCAGGATGGCCATTTGGTTTTTCTCCTTGAGTCTGTTAATGTAGTGTATTACATTAATTGATTTACATATGTTGAACCATCCTTGCATACCTGTGATGAATCCAGGGTATATGATCTTCTTGATGATTCTCTGTATTCTGTTTGCCAGTATGTTAGTGAGGATTTTTGCATTAATGTTCATTAGGGCGATTGGCCTGTACTCTTTTTTGGATGGGTCTTTCTCTGCTTTTGGAATCAGTGTAATGATTGATTCTAGCAATGAATTTGGGAATACTGCTTCCCTTTTGATTTCATTAAAAAGTTTGAGGAGTAGTGGCATTAGCTCTTCTCTAAAAGTCTTGTAGAATTCAGCAGTAAAGCCATCAGAACCTGGACTTTTCTTTGTCAGTAGGTTTTAAATTACATTTTCAATTTTATTGATTGGTATTGGGGTGGTTAGCATTTTTATATCTTCTTAGTTCAACTTTGCAAGTTCATATGTGTCTAGGAATCTATTTGGTGTTTTCCATTTTATTGGAGCACAGCTTCTCAAAGTTGGTGTTTATTATCCTCTGAACTGCTGGATCTGTAGTGATTTCTTCTTTTTCATTTCTGATTGCGTGGATTTGAGCATTTTTTTCTTTTTTCTTTTTTTTGATAAAGTAGGCTATGGGTTTGTCAGTTTTACTTATTCTTCCAAAAAAGCAACTCTTCAATTTGTTGACTTACTTTATTTTATTTCTTTATTTTGAGACAGTGTCTCGCTTTGTAATTGAGGCTAGCTGTGAGCTCACTATGTAGCCCAGGCAAGGACTGAACTCAGCAATCCTCCTGCCTCTGCCTCTCAAGTGCTGGGATTATAGGTGTGAGCCACCACGCCTGGCACTGTGGGATGTGGTACTGATTGCTGGTGGGTGTGAGTCACCACTCTTGGCACTGTGGTATGTGGTTACCAGGGATCAAACCAGGGACTTTGCATTTGCTAGGCAGGTGCTGGAGCCACTGAGCGAAATCTCTGGCTCTATTGACTGATTTTATTGTTCTTTTAGTCTCCATTGTATTAATTTCTGCTCTAATGTTTATAATTTCCTCCCTTGTATGAGCTTTGGGTTTATCTTGCTCCTTTTTTCTAATAGTTTGAGGTTTAGCATTAGGTTTTATATTTGAGCTTGCTCTGTTTTCCTAGTGTGGACATTCTGTGCTATCAATTTTCCTTGTTGAACTGCTTTCATGTGTCCCATAAATTCCTGTATGTTGTATTGGTATTATCATTTAATTGTAAAACTGTTTACTTTTTTCTTTAATTTCTTTTGTGACCCATTGATTGCCCAGTAGAGTGTTGTTTAACTTTCATGTTTTGTGAGGTTCTTGGAATTTCTTTTGCTATTGATCTCCAATTTAAAGGTGCTACGGTCTGACTGTATACAGGGTATAAATTAAATTCCTTTGCATTTACTTAAACATGGTCTATGAACCAGCATGTGTTCTAATTTGGAGAATGAACCATGAGCAGATGAGAAGAATGTACATTCTGACTTTGTGGGGTGAAATATTCTGTAGATATCTATTAAAGTTCATTTGTTCAAAATTTGGTTCATTCAAGTATTTCATTATTGATTTTTTTGTCCAATCGATCTATTTGTGACATTGGGTGTTAAGGTCCCCTACTACTATTGTACTAGTGCTGATCTGGCTTTTCATATCCCTTAATATTCATTTTATATAGTTGAGTGCACTAGAATTTGTTGCATGAATATTTATGAATGTCATCTCTTCCTCTTGGACTGTTCCCTATATGAGGATATAGTGTCCTTCTTTGCCTTTCTTAATTAGTTTTGATTTGAAATATATTTTGTTTGCAAGTAAGATAGCCATTCCTGCATTTTTGTGGTTTTCTATTGCATAGAGCATTGCTTTCTATCCTTTTACTTTCAGTCTATGGATTTCTTTCTGAATTAAGTGTTCTCGTATACAGCATACTGTTGGACCTTGCTTCTTAATCCATTCTACCAGTATGTGTCCTTTAATTGGTGCATTGAGGCCAGTGACATTAATGGGTCTAACTGATACAATTCACTCCTGTCATTATGTTTTCCTGTTATTGGCACTTCTATTCTTTGCTTTCCCCCTTTTCCATTCAGTTTCTTGACTTGCCCAATGGGTCTCATTGGATTGTGACCCTCATTGTCTTTTTCTAGGATATTGTTTAGAATTTTTTGTAGTGCAGGTTTTGTATTTGTCAAGTTTCTTAGGTGTTCTTTGTCATGGAAGTATTTTATTTTCCCAATGATTTTGAAGGATGGTTTTGCAGGATACATCAATCTAGGGTGGAAGTTGTTTCTTTTAGTGCTTGAAATACTTCACTCAAGGCTCTCCTTGACTTGAGTGTTTGCATTGAGAAGTCTGCTGTTATTCTGATGGACTTTTCTTTGTATGTGATTTGTTTCTTTTCTCTGACTTCTTTCAATTTTTCATTCTTCTGTTGGGTTTCTGGAATCTTGATTATTATCTATCTAGGTATAGATTTTTTAATATCATGGCCACTTGGAGTCCGATATGCCTCACTTATCTGTATGTCAAATTCCTTTCCTTTTCCTGTGAAGTTTTCTGCCATTACATCTATGAACAGTTTTTTTTAATATTCTTTGCTCTATCTCCTGTCTCTTCACCGACTCCAATGAGTCTTGTGTTATTCTTCTTGCATCATTTAGCACCTGCTGGATTGATTTCTTGTGGTCCCTTGCTACTTCCCATGAGTCATTCCTTTCCTGTTCACTAGCTGTAATTCTATCTTCTATGTCTGATTTGCAGTCCTCACATTCATTCATCCTATTTCTCAAACTTTCATTAGAGTTTTTCATCTCCTGGAAATCTGTTTGAAGCTGTTTATCAGATTCCATTACTTTTGTAATCTAAGATTCTATCATGTTCCTGATCTCTTCTTTAGTGTTATGAATCATATCTTTCCTTTGGACAGTATCTCTGTTTCTATCTAAAAAATTATTTCTGATTTCCATTTTACTAGAACCTCCTTTGAGAGTCCTAGTTTTTAAGCTTCAATTTGCTCTGTTCTCATTTTCCCTGGTTTCCCCTGTGGTGATGGTCATTGTGTCTGGGTTTTAAAATTTTTTTCTCATCTCTATTTTTTTGTTGTTGCTGATGTTTTTGGTTTAATTCCTGGGCAATGTTTAATGCAAGTCTCCTTATTCTTAGTATTTGGAACCCTTAGAAAATGGCTGCTTCCTGGGTTGTTCTCCTTGGATCTGTAATGGCCCTTAAATGATCTCAGTTCTGGAACACCATTGAAGGTATTTAAACAAAACAATTGCATCACTTTGGTTGACAGTCAGTATCATCAGCAGTATGAAACACAGCACAGGAAATGACAAGCTTTGGCAATTACTATTCTAATACCTTTAACTTCATGAGTTAGATCTGTGACCATATGCCAAAATTTAGAACTAACCGGAAATATATTTATAACAGAGGTCCTTCAATATAGCAGTGTCACCTTTTGGAAATAGAGTCACCAGGGTATTGGGTGAGTAGAGAGATAGAAGGAGAGATTAGACATAGTTAGAGGGCTGGGGATTTAGTCTAGTGGTTCCAGTGTCTGCCTTGCAAGTGCAAGGTCCTGAGTTCAATCTTGGGTACTCACATACCACATTGCCGGGTGTGGTGGCTCATGCCTATAATCCCAGCGCTCAGGAGGCAGAGGCAGGAGGATTGCTGTGAGTTTAAGGATTGCCTGCACTACATAGTGAGTTTAGGGCCAGCCTGAACTACAAAGTGAGACCTTGTCTCAAACAAAACAAACAAACAAACAAACAAACAAATAGTGTTAGAGGTATATAAAGATCACATAAACTCCAGAAAGCTGATAGAGGGTAGAGGACAAAAGAGACAGAAGGGACAAATACAAAATGGAACAGAATAACAACAGCAGGACCACTACAAACTGTATTCACCCTCCTATATTACAGAAGAGGGCCAGAGATTTAGTTCAGTGGGTTCTGGCACCTGCCTAGCAAGTGCAAGGTCCCTGGTTCGATCCTGGTAACCACATACAACAATACTGGGTGTGATGATTAACGCCCACCAGCAATCAGTACCACATATCACAGTGCCAGGTGTGGTGGCTCACAATTGTAATCCAAGCACTCGGGAAGCAGAGGCAGGAGGATTGCTGAGTTTGAGGCTTGCCTGGGCTACATAGTGAGCTCACATACATGAGGGCCAGCATGAACTACAAAGTGAGACCCTATCTCAATAAATAAGTACCCTATCTCAATAAATAAGTAAGTAAGTAAGTAAGTAAGTAAGTAAGTAAGTAAGTAAGTAAAAGTAAGTAAGTAAGTACAGAAGAAAGAGAATAGGAAGGACTAAAATTCATTAACTTCTGGGAACTGATACTGACTGAAGGACAAGAGAGGATGAAGGAACAAAAGAAGAATAGGGGTACCCCGTAGCAACAGGCTAAAAGGAGACTATTTTTCCTCTCCTATAAAAATTAGAGCATTTGTGCTGGGCGTGGTGGCTCACACCTGTAATTCCAGCACTCAGGAGGCAGAGGCAGGAGGATTGTTGAGTTTCAGGCTTGCCTGGGCTACATAGTGAGCTCAGGGCCAGCCTGAACTACAAAGTGAGACCCTGTCTCAAAAAAA
>PVIC010017183.1:0-33052 GCA_004025085.1 Thryonomys swinderianus | reverse complement strand
GCCTGTTAGGATAACTTTTATCTCAAGGGATTTTGAGAGAATTAATTTGAGTTTGTTTCATTTTGAGGCAGGGTCTCACTCTGTAGTTCAGGCTGGCTTTAAGCTGGTGGCAGTCCTCCTGCCTCAGCCTTCCAAGTGCTGGGATTATACATATGTGCTACCACATCCAGCTAAATTAGGTTTAATTTTTTTTTTTTTTTTTTTAGACAAGGTCTCACTTTGTAGTTCAGACTGGCTCTGAGCTCACTATGGAGGCCAGGCAAGCCTTGAACTCAGCAATCCTCTTGTCTCTGCTTCCGGAGTGCTGGGATTACAGGCGTGAACCACCATGCCCGGCAAAATTAGGTTTAATTTTATAGATGAACTCTCTACAATAAACCAAAGTCTTTTTTTAAAAAAAATGAATTCTTCATTGGTATATTTTTTTACACATCATGATCACACTCAACATTAAGAATTTGTACCAGGGGCCAGGGATTTAGCTCAGTTGTTCTGGTGTCTGCCTCACAAGCACAAGATCCTGAGTTTGGTACCCTGTATCACAGTGCCAGGCAATCCCAACACTCAGGAGGCAGGAGGGTTGCTGAGTTTGAGGCTACCCTGAGCTGCATAGTGAGCCCAGGGCCTGTCTGAACTACAAAGTGAGACCCTGTCTCAAAAAAGGAAAACAAACAAACAAACAAACAAAAAAAAAGAATTTGTACCAGTGTATGACATGACTTAATTCTCATTTTTTCCCATTTCCCCTACCAAAGTCTTTTTTATTTGGCTGACGTTTAGAGCAAATTTAGGACTTAGCAGAATTTTCTTTAATTTTATAAAGTCAAGTCAAAGTATTAAGATGAAGCTTGGTATATATACTACCATGTATGATACAGATTAAGATTTATATACTTAATCTGTAGAATGCTTTATGTTATGTTGAGAATGCAACATTGCCAGGTAAGTAAAGCTCATCAAAAATATTAAAACAAGGTATTTAAAAAATTTGGCCCAGCAGGTGTGGTGGCTCACGCCTGTAATCCCAGCACTTGGGAGGCAGAGGCAGGAGGATTGCTGAGTTCGAGGCTTGCCTGGGCTACATAGTGAGCTCAGAGCCAGCCTGAACTACAAAGTGAGACCCTGTCTCAAAAAAAAAAAAAAAAAAAAATTGGCCCAGTTAAAAAGTGTAGTTTAATATGTAAAAAAACTATGCTTTGCTAGTCTTTCTTTTTTTTTTAATAGGAGTTTAAATGTTTTGCTGTTTTTACTTTATTGAACTGATTGTTAGATAAGATAATCTGATTTAGTTTAACAAAGTAAAATAACATTGTAACCCTTGAATAACAAACCTTAATTGGCTTGTTGTGGGGATTCCTGAGATCTGCTTTTTACTTCAGCTGTCATATAGTTTACAGTTTAGTTTCTTTTGACATTTTCATCATATTGAAAGGGAGGGGCTCTGCTTTTAAATAACATAATATGCTATTTTTAAGAAGTGATTTTCAAATTGCCATTAAGTTAAATTGTCCACGTAGGTTACACTGGAGGTGAAGGTGCAGAAGGACCAGCACTTGGGCAGCTGCTGGCTCTCATGAGACTACTTTGCAGCGGACTCTGGTCCTGTGTGAACGAAGCCACTTAGCAGGTGGTCTCGCCAGCCCTTCATGTAGTGTGAATATATTTAGAACTAGAGAATAAGCCTGTTTGTCAACAGAAAAGTGTGGAACACTAAGGTTACACTTGGTTGCACATATTTACCAAGAAGTCTGGTGCATGGCTGTAATGTCCTATATTGCAGTGTGCTAGAGGCTGAGGTAGGAGGGTCATGAAATTGAGGCCAGTCGGGGCTGTTCAGTGAGTTCAAGGCCATCCTGGATGACATAGCTAGAAAGTGTCCAGAAGACCACAGGAAAGCAAAACTAACTCTGTGTATTGATTTAAATTGTAATAAGCCATTTGTTTTCAGGGAAAAAAAAAATCCCCAGATGGCTTCAAGTAAAAATGTATGCAAAAAGAATGAAGTAGCCGGGCATGGTGGCTCATGCCTGTAATCCCAGCACTCGGGAGGAAGAGACAGGAGGATTGCTGAGTTCGAGGCTTGCCTGGGCTACATAGTGAGCTCAGACCCAGCCTGAACTACAAAGCGAGACCCTGTATCAAAAAAAAAAAAAAGAATGAAGTAAATGGCACGTGGTCTGTGGCCTCCTGGAAATACATTCAGGTCTTTTCCCTTCTTCCCCTTCACTCTCAACCTTCCTCTCAAAGCTCAGAGGTTGGAATTTCTTTGTTGCCATAGTGATCTCCTAACTTCAGGTCAACTCCTGGCACAGTTGCTGCGCCTCTCTACTCAGGGATTTACAGTGTTCAGGAAAGCTGGAGAATTTTCTTGCACTTTGCCAACACGTCCTGCCGTCTTAGGTGTAGTACCCTGAACACTTCATGGCTTTAAGTCTGGTTCATGTGAGAATTTTGTCTCATTTGTCAGTGCTTTAAATTGACATTTTATGTTTCTAAGTTCCCTTGTAAGATAATATAGTGTATCCAAAGGAAGCTTTGGCAGGGAAAGTTGTTTCAGAAATATAGAAGAAGGAATCGTAAATAGAAGTGAACAAATGAAATATGGAGAGGCGATCTTAGTTGGTCTCATATTGCCTCTGAGTTTGGTTGTGTCTATCTGTTCTGGATACCAGTGAACCAACATTAACAAGGGCAGAATGTGTGGACAGCTGGAAGATGGTCGTGAGTCTGCACACCCGGCCTGAGGCTTTGATCCTTAGAGCTTTCCTGCTTTCTCCTTCAGCAGGCCGGATAGCTGCCGGGCCAGCCTTGGTTTCCTCTGTGACGTGTATCCAGGAACAGCAAGCTCTCAAAGGGTTGACCTGGTTGGGGTGGCCCCCAAACGAAGGTGGGACTAGCCAGACTTGGTGGCATGTCCTTGGAAGCCCAGCACTCTGGAAGGCAGAGGCAGGAAGATTGCAAGTTTGAGTCCAACCTAGGCAGCTTGTTCACTTGGTGAGACTCAGTCTCATAGTAAAAATGTGAAAAGGACTGGGATATAGTTTGGGCTGTGTGAAGGCCCTGGGTTCAGTCCCCAGTACCATACAAAAACAAAAGAATGGGATTAAAATAGACTGAGGATCAGTAACTAAGGAGTTAATCAACCAGAAATATTTAGATAAATCTGATTTGTAGTTTTTTAAAAATAGCCATCACTTGTCTTTGTTCGGTGTGTGTGTGTGTGTGTGTGTGTGTGTGTGTGTATGTGTATGTATATTTTGGTGTTAGGGATTGAATTTAGGACCTTCCACATGTTAGGCAAGCACTCTTACCCCCAAGTTACCTGACAGCCTTTTTCTTTTTACAGAATCTCAGGATCTCACTAAGTTCCCAGGATGGCCTCAGACTTCTGCTCCTTCTCCCTCAGCCTCCAGAGTAGCTTTGGGCCCCTGGGTTTTATTTCTTTAAAATGTTTTTGTGGCAAAATAGATGATTGTTTTTATGGCAAAAATAGATAGCATTTGCTTTAAATGTAGTTAGATATTTATATAAGGTCAATAAAACTTTCACTACTATTAAAAATTAAGTTAGCCTTTTTGGGGAGTGGTTTGAGACAGAGTCTCCCTGTATATTTCAAGCTGGCCTCAATCCTGCTATTTAGTCCAGGTTGGTTTTGAACTCAGTCATTCTGCCTTATAAGCTAGGTTTTTCTTCACACGAGTAGTTGTGAATTCTGTTCCTTTGTTCTTTAAGCAGATCTTTTGCAGTGAGTTGCACCCCTAGTCTTGTGCTTTGCTTTTTGAGACGAGGGGTGTTCCTAGGGCACTAAATTGCCAGGCCGTGCTTGAACTTGTGATCCTCCTGCCTTAGCCTCCCAGAGTGCTAGGATTACAGGCCTGCCCTACCATGCCTGCCTACCTTTTCCTTCTTCATGCTGTCTTTCAGGGGTAGCTTTGCTGACTATGATTCTTCAGCAATGCCTTTTAAGATGTTTTTGGATTTGTTACTTTCCTTTGTTTCCTACATACTGGGGAAGCACTGAGGTAGCTAACTTGGCTATTTATATTCTCATTTTACAAGTAAAGGTAGTAAGAGAGGGCTGGAAGTGATCTGTGCATGGCCGTGCAGCTAGTTAGGAATGGATCTGCTTGACAAACAGATCCTTTCCTTCTAAAGGCACTTCTTTTTTATGTCCTATCGTGTTGTATAATAAACAGGTCTTTTTCTGATCAAAGAGTGTTTTTTGCTAGAGAAATTTTTAGTAAACCTCTGGTTGAATTACATAGCATTACAAAATATTTTAAAAAGTGGTCTCTAGTTGTTGAACATATAGATTTTGCATGGTTTGTCACACTGAACAGACCAGTTTCTGGATAAATTTCTGGAAAAGACACTGAGTCAAAACATACTTCACAGTTGTTTCCCCTAAGGAAATATTCTGATTTCATTATTTTGTCATTTAACCAAATGTCCATGTGATATGGAAAGCTTTGTAGGTTATGATTCTAGCCTGTGCCAAGGAGATTGGTGTTAGTGGTTATTATTTATTAGTGTAATGTCTGTCAACACCACTTTTATAAAAAATTACCTGTTTTTTCAAGTGGCAGTTGGAGATAATGAGGTTTTGATCTTCGGTATTGTTTTGTCCTTTTCCTGATCATACGATTTATGATAGTGGTCCTGTTAAGATGTCTATATTTATTTACATTCACATTCAACTTCTTCCATTTCCTGCAGCTTAACTAAGCAGGGAGAAGAACTGAAATACTGACAACTTTTGGTTTTAATTATTAAGTTCACTCAAATGTCTGGAGATGATGTCAGCTTTATAGAACCTGAAAGAGCTATTTTCGTGATAGTAATTAACATTTACTCACTCAGGTAGAAGGCAAGCAAATCCAAGAACCTTACATGTTTGAATTAAATACATTAACAGCCTTTTTTTTTTTTTTTTTGAGACAAGGTCTTGCTTTGTAGTTCAAGCTGGCCCTGAGCTCACTATGTAGCCCAGGCAAGCCTTGAACCCAGCAATCCTCCTGTCTCTGCCTCCCGAGTGCTGGGATTACAGGTGTGAGCTACCATGCCCGGCACTCCAGCCCTCGCTTTTAAAGGAGGAGTTAGGGCAGTTGATTCAGACATCTTTGCATATCTCAAATGATTTCCCAAACCACCCCTTCACCTTGACCAGCTAATATCAGATAAAAAAAATATTTTCTGAAAATTTCCTGTTTCTTCAGCAGTATTGACTGATACTAGAATAAGTTGACTGGTATTCTCCACGGAAATGTTATTGTTAGATAACAATAGGCTGGTACAGGGGCGCTGAGCTGGGCCCTGCAGGCCTGGCTTAGAGTGAGCTGCTCTGGGGCTCGTTCCTTCCCGTCTTCTGAACAGTCCAGGAGAACCCTTTCTGTTGATTGGTTTTTAAACAGGTGGCTTGTTTTTGAAATGTTTCTGTACAATCCAGAGGTTTGCATTTATCTTTTTCTTCTGAAAATTATCTTCCAGAGATGAGGTCAGTGTTTAGAAGAAATTGGACTTTGCCTCGAGTGTTAAAGCCTAGGACATGTTTATATCTCTGAGTTCATTGCTTTGTATATCTGTGTAACTGCTCACAGGATATCACAGTAGCCAACTCTTCCAGGCTTTGCTTCCATCTCACATTCTCATGTGCCTTGATTCATACTGTAGCTACCTCTCCTGTCTGAAGCCCCGTCCCTTGATATCCTTTCCACCTTCATTCTATATTATGTTTATAATTCATGTATTGTGTGTCTCTTCCTCAAGTACCAGCTCCACAAGCGGCCCTTGGCTGCCTTGGCACACTCCCAGGACCAAGACTGGGGCCTGACTGCCAGCAGCAATCAGTGTTGGCTGAATGGGATGCCAGCAACATATTGTGTGCATGTGTGTGTGCGTTTATGTATATTAATATATAACATTCACATACAAAATATGAGGAATAGGTTGACCAGGGGGGCTCTTTAAATTGAAAGGTGGTTTGCTTTTTTATTTTATACAAAATATTTTATTATTTGTTTGGTTTTTTTATCTTAGTCAGTTAGTGTGAACACTTTTCTTCCTGAACAGTGTAGTGAGAACGTGTCTCAAAAAAAGGTTAAGACAAAGAAATGGGGGCTGCACAGAATAGATGAGGACTCTGTGCACTGTTGAGACTGTTGAGTGTGATCATGATGTGTATATAAAATAAGAATTCAATTAAAAAATAAAAGATGCCAGGAGTGGTGACTCATGCCTGTAATCCTAGCACTCATGGCCAAGGCAGGAAGATTGCCGTGAGTTGGAGACCAGCTTGGGCCTCTTAGTATGTTCAAGACTAGCCTGAACGACAGGCCAAGACCTTGTCTCAAGTCTCCCCCCGCAACACACACACCACCACCAAAAATCCACAACAGCAATCAGAAATGGTTACTTGGTTTGGACTCTGCCTAGACCAGTGATGGTGAACCTCTTAGAGCTTTCAGTGACACGAGCCACTGGCCTAGACTAACCAAACAGCTACATTACCTGGGAATTGGATCATTTTTTAAAGGTCTAAGTCATTTTGTGATAGCCAGGAAAAGAGAAGAGAGGTAACAACTTAGTGCTGTACTTTAGTAATGTGGAAGACTATTGGTTGTCTTTCAGATTTTTAAGCTATGTGATCACTTTGATAATTGAGACTGATTTTTCTGCTGGTACAGGATCCAGTGGAGGTCTTTTCTCCGGAATTGCTCAAGGATAAATTCACAATGATGATTAAGCAGTGGCCTGGTTCCAGGCCTTGGCTTGCTGAATTAGTAGAACGCTTTGAGGAAATGTTGACCTTGGCACCCGCCAGAGCACCAAATTCCTTTCTTTGTATTGTTTTGCATCTCATGCAAGCTTCTGATGGATTACACTTTCCCAGATAGTGATAGGCATTGAATACTGTGCTAAGCACAGACTGAGCCTTTAAACAAATTGTCAGAGAAGTCCGGCATTATTTGTAGCAAAAAAAAGATTTATTCTATGAATAAATTTTTAGTAGCAAACTCTAGCTGGGGATGGTGACGCACACCTGTAATCCGGGAACTTATGAGGCTGACTGGGCATAGTTAGTTCAAGGCCAGAATAAACTACATGGTGAGACCCAGTCTCAAAAACCCAACCGTAGGGCTGGGATTATAGTTCAGTGGTTCCAGCATATGCCTTGCAAGTGCAAGGTCCCGAGTTTGATACCTGGTAACCGCATACTACAATGCTAGGCATGGTGACTCATGCTCACCAGCAGTCAGTACCACATACCACAGTGCCGGGCATGGTAGCTCACACCTGTAACCCCAGCATTTGGGAGGCAGAGGCAGGAGGATTACTGTCAGTTTGAGGCTTGCTTGAGCTACATAGTGAGCTCAGGGCCTGTTTGAACTACAAAGCAAGTCCCTGTCTCCAAAAAAAAAACCAACCAGATTAGATAGATATAGCTGTGTGCTCCTAAATGTGATTATATATAATTTTGAGAAGCAGATGTACTAAATGCAACAAGGAATACATATAAACATCACCAACCTTACTCCATTTCCTTATGGTTTAACGTTGTTAAATAGCAGTATACATGTCTCACATACTCTGTATATGAGTAAATGGCACAGTAGTACTTTTTTTATTCCTGCCCTTTATGAAAGTTATACCTAAATTGCATTACATTGTCAATTTTTAGAAATATATTTTTGGTTGAAACAGGATATATATAATGAGCATTCCACAAGATAATTAAGCTCTACTGAAAGTTGAGAAACTCTCCCCACTTCTCTGAGGGATGGTACATGGCTGGCATCATTTCACATGCATGGAAGATAAAACTCTGCTTTATGTACTATACAGAAATAAAAAGATAAATTTCTTAGAGAGTCCCACAAAAGACTTAGCAGCATGTATACACATACACACAATTGTAGCCCGTTTCTAGATGATAGTATTTTTCAGTAGCTATGCTTTGATTTACTAAGTTAAAATGCAATACACTTAAAAAAAATAAAAACAGGCATAGTGGCAGCATGTATGCCTTATATGCATGGTAAATTACATAGTAATAGACTTTTTTGTGACTGGTCATGCATACATTTTCTCACTTAACATGTTAATGATGGGGCCGTAATTCGTATGTCTCACTACTAGGCGGCTCTGAACCTGTGGTGGTACATGCACGAGTATCCATCGGGTAGTCTAGGGCAGACCCATGCAAGTCATGTGTGTCCACCGTGGTTTGGACTGGTGGGGTCATGGTACTCTGCCAGTCCTGTGAGAGAACTCTATTCCCCTTTCAGATGAAAAGTCAGCTAGTCCAACAAGCCCTAGTAACAAGTGTTAGTGGTGAGTCAGACTTGGAACACAGACCTCTTTGATTTCCAGAACATCACACAGATAAAGATGATAGAGACTTTAAAAAACATTTTAAAGGGTAATCTCATTACTTTTCTTTCTTAAAAAATTAGTTTTGTTGGTGCATTTTAGATGCACATAATGATCATCATAGGGCATTTGTACCTGTATATAATATCTTGATTTTTTTCCCCAAACCCCTTCTCTCCCTTCAACCTCTTTTCTCCTTATTTATAAAAGTGTTGCTTACGTTTTCCCCTTCTATTCTTTTTTTCTTTCCTTTCCTTTTCCATTCCTCCCTCTTACTCTCTTCCCCTTTGAACGTTTTCTTCTTGTTTACCAATATCTCTTACATAATTTGGTTCTTGTTTATCCTTGCAGTTTCTCACACCAGAGAAATAATGTGATATTTAAACATATGTCCAATTTATTTCACTTAAGAGTATGGTATCAAGGTGCATCCATTTGCCTAGAAATGTCTTAAGCTTATCCTTCTTTATGACAGTATAATGCTCCATTGTATAAAAACCCCAGGTCTTTATTCATCAGTTAATGGACATTTGGTCTGTATCCAAGACTTAGCTATTACAAATTGTGCTGCTATAAACAGGGGTGTGCATATATGCCTGCATATCTTCTTTCCCTCCTTTACAACATTCCCTTTAGACTACTAAAAAGAGGGCTAGTGGGGCTGGGGATTTAGCTCAAGTGGTACTGCACCTACTTGGAGGCACAAGGGCTCAATCCTAATGTCACACACACACACACACACACACACACACACACACACACACACAGGGCTAGTGCTCTATATCTGTTAGCCATATATTTAAGATGCCGTGGTAGAAACAGAAAACATTTTTCTTTGCAGAAAGCTGAACTTTTAGGAGCTATGGAGTCTAACCTAGGTAGGGCTCAACCTTTCAACATTTATTTTGCGACTTTACATTAAATAACACCAGTACCTGAACTTCAGAAAACATCCAAGCTCTTTTATAAGTGGGAAAAAGTGACAAAACAAAAAAACAAACCACCAAAACAGAAATCCAGCAGAGCTAACAAAGGGAGGTCCTGGTATGGAGTCCACCTTCTGAACCCCAACCCGAGCTCTGTTCATATCTATAAAGTGTCATAGTAAAAGATTTTGGATTCAGAAGCATCGTTAAGGGATAAAATAAAAGCAACAAAAAACAATCTTTGGGCTTTCTGGCTCCGTGCGGCAGCCCTTTCCTGACTCCTAGAACAACCTGAGGCAGCGCTATAGCCAATGCTCAACGATTCTGTAGCTGTCTTTTAATTTCTGCTGGTGACTTGGTTTGCTTAATCTGCATGTTCTGTCATCTGGAAATGGAATCATAAGTGTATCACCACAGAGGGATGACTTGCATTAGAATGTGGTTAAAGTTAAGGCTGGGGATGGAGCTCAGTGCTGCCACACCTGCCTGGCCGCACAAGGTCCTGAGTTTGATCCCTGGTACCAGAAAAAATAAAAAAAAAAACCACTTTTTAAAAATGAAAGATGTATGCATATAGATATATATGTGCTTTTCCTTGCAAACTTGAAAATAAAGGCAAGAGATGGTATATAACTTTAAAAAAATCTTATGGTCATGCTAGATTGGTGATGCATGCCTACAGTTCTGTCTCTGGAAGGCTTAAGGCAAGGAAGGTCAGGAGTTTGAGCCCAGCCCCAACAAGTTAGAGGCTTAGTTCCACTCTGTCTCAGAATAAAACAAAACAAAACGTGCTGAGGATGTAGCTTGAGAAGACCCTGGGTTCCATTGCAAATATTACCAAAGTGGGGGAGAAGATCTTGTGGCAGAGGTGAGGATCTTCTGTCAAACACTATCTTATATTAACGCATGATTCAGTATAACCAGTAAAAGTGTTGATCTAGCTCAAGCTTGGGGAAATTCCTAGAATTACTGATAATCTGGTATAGTAGGCTTCTAACCTGAAAGGAAAAAGATCGTTCCTTGTACAGTTTGCTTATTTCAAGCCTATACACTTTGTTTTGATTTCATGTATGTGTTGGTGAATACATGCTTGTGTAAGTGTACTGGGAATTGAACCCACAGCCCTGAGCATGGAAGGCAAGTGCTCCTCTGAGCTATACCCTCAGCTTATCTGGTAATGTGGGGAGCATTATCAGGTGGTTGCTTTTTTTTTTTTTTGAGATAGGGTCTCACTTTGTAGTTCAGGCTGGCTCTGAGCTCACTATGTAGCCCAGGCAAGCCTCGAACTCAGCAATCCTCCTGTCTCTGCCTCCCGAATGCTCAGATTACAGGCGTGAGCCACCACATCCGGCACTGTGGTATGTAGTATTGATGGCTGGTGGGCGTGAGTCACCACGCCCAGCATTGTATGTGGTTACCAGGGATCGAACTCAGGACCTTGTGCTTGTGAGGCAGGCACCAGAACCACTGAGCTAACCCTCTGGCCCAGGTGGTTGCTGTTTTTACTTCCATAGTGGAAATAAACACAAGTAGCATTTAGAAAGGCCACTTTGATTGTGGTAAAACCTTCTATGGAAACAGCATCTACCAGGAATATTGATAACAGCATGTGTCTATTGGTCAGCTATTTTAAGACCTTGGTTTGTGTTTTTAGATAATTTTATATTAGTTTTAAGAATTTCTTTGAGATATTCTGATTTCAAATAAACTATAGCTTGTAAGATTTAAGCCTAAAGACTTCATTTATATGTTTAGAGTAGATACAAAAAATTTTGTTATGTTGTTTTGTGTTATTATTTTTTGAGATAGGGTCTTGCTTTGTAGTTCTGACTGGCCCTGAGCTCACTATGTAGCCCAGGCTAGCCTCAAACTCAGCAATCCTCCTGCCTCTGCCTCCTGAGTGCTAGGATTATAGGCGTGAGCCACCACACCTGGCACTGTGATATGTGGTACTGACTGCTGGTGGGCACGAGTCACCATGCCCAGTATGGTTGTGTGTGGTTACTGGGGATCAAACCAGGGACTTTGTGGTGCTTGCTAGCCAGGCACTGGAAGCTAAGCTAAATCTCTGACCCCCCAAAATTTTATTAAGAGGCTTGACATTGAAATATTTTTGTGCATGTGGTTATGGGGCTTGAGCCCAGAGCCTTTACACTAAACCACTCACCATCACCCTTTAGAATTTTGGTACAGGATCTTTGGTCAGTAATTTGCCCAGCCTGGGCTTGAATTTGGAATCTTCCTGTCTCAGCCTCCCAGAATACTGAAATTATAGGCATACACCATCATCCCTGGCAGCACTGTAAAGTTTATAAAGTCTAAGTTTAACTTGCCTAATAGTAAATTAGCTCTTAAAAGATTCGGTATTATGGTTTGTGGTTCTAGGAGGGACATCAAGAAGTAGGAATTATTAGTAGCAACTGAAAGAAAATTGTCTGACTCTACCATTATTGATTATGGTTATGATACATCGAACAATTAAAGTGACAGATGTTAAGGGAGAAATTGATTTCTGTGTCATGTAATAGTATGGCCTAGTATTGCAACTCTATGTGCTTCATACGTTCATTGGGCTTTAGGCTCCTGTTCTGTTCCTTCACTGTAGTTGGTTCTGTCTTCTTGATCTGTGATCCAAGATGGCTGATTACTCTAATCCTGTTTGAGCCATCAGGAAGGGAAGAGGGGAAGACAGGGACATATCCTTTTTTTTTAAGAGGAATGTTTGAAAGTTGTATACATTCTCTCTTTTGATATCACACGGACCAAGATTTAGTTACTTGACCACACTTTATTCTGAGGGTACTAAGAAAGGTGGTCTTTATTCGGCGTGTTGATTTGCCCAACTAAAAATGCCAGTATGGAAGATGAAAGAAAAGAGGCTGGGCAAACATTTGCCTTTCTTTAAACCCTTTGGCATACAAACCTCCTGAGCTTGACTTTTTGTTTCTCTTCCCTTTGGTGTTTGGCATTTATAGTGGTGTTTCCTCCCCTTTCATGTTCTGTGAAAGTATCACAATTGCGTTCTTTTTGGTGGGAAGATTGAGACAGGATCTCACTGTATATGTAGTTCAGACTGGCCTCAAACTCTCAGGGATCCTTCTGCCTCAGCCTCTCAGTGCTGAGATTACAGGAGAATGCTACCATGTCCAGCCGTGCTTGCATTCTTAGAGTATCATTCTGGAATGTAATCCCAGGACTCTTGAGAGGCTGAGGCTGGAGAATCTCAAATTTCAAGCCAGCCTGGCCTACATGGTGAGACTCTGTCTCCAAAACAAATACACTAGCAAACAAACAAACAAACATTTGTCCTAAGTAAGAGAACATGAAAGAGGTATTTCAGATTCACAATAACAATATTTTTAATGCAAGAATTTTATTGTTGTGGTTTTGTTGTTCGGGTTTTTTTTGTTTTGTTTTTTTGTGGGGTTTTTGTTTTTGGTACTGGGGATTGAACTCAGGACCTTGTGCTCACAAAGGAGGCTCAAAGGCACTGAGCTGAATTCCCCGGCCCAAGAATTTTACTACTTGTGAAAAATTCCATGGATATAACACCTAAGCATAATTAAACTAAACATTTGATTACTTCTGAATTTTATTTTAGAATTATAATACCTTTTCTGAGTACCAGACATCATTGTCATTGTGTGGTGTGCTTAATGTTTACATTTCCAATACTGACAGTCTTGAAATTTTTAAATTTTTAAATAACATTCAGATATATGGACCAGGAATTTTGCTCAGTGGGTCTAGTGCCTGCCTCACAATCATGAGGCCCCAAGTTTGATCCTCAGTACAAAAAGAAAGAAAAAGAGGTGGAGTTTTTGTTATTTGAGAGCAAAGAATGCTGTGCGGGATTTTTTTGTTGTTATTGGGAGTAGTGGTTTTTTCCTTTTAATTCTTAGTTTGATTGTGATTAGTACATTGAGTGAAGTACAGGAAATATCTGTTAGAACACTGAATTATCCCTTGTATTGTTGTCCTTGCTATTTTAGGATACGGAATTTGTTGTGTATGTGCATGTGTGTTTTTTTCCTCGAGTGAAACTGCAGGAAAGAAATAAATTTTTCTGTAATAATATTGGATATTTAAATATCTCTAAGGGGACAGTAGACACAGATTACAGAAATTGAGAAAGCGTATGTCAAACCAAAAGTTACATTCCCTAAATTCTGAATGATAGGTGTTTATAAAATTACATTATTTATAAGAATCCTGAAGGAGTTTGTCCTATTTTTATTGTAATCTGCTTTTAAAAAGTGCTCTCTTGCCTGTGCAGGCTGCCAGCACTGACACTGCTGAGATGCTGTGTGCAGTGTTCTTGCAAGTTATAGCTGCACAGTTGTTTTTATTGTGTGTGGTCACTTCTCCACCCTTCCTCAAGAGCCTGCATTCCTAAGAGTGTTATTGATATTTAACATTTAAGGTTTATTCTTTTGCTGAGGCTGCATTGAGGCGGGTAGGTTGTTTTTATTTAATCTTTAAAAATAATGACTATCAGCAAGTTATTTTAAATTTTATCATAGTAAAAGAGGAACCAGAAGGAGCAGCTGGCTGGCTGGTGAATGTATGATCCAGGGGGAACCCTATGGAGTTTCAGTGCTCCTCTTTTCTCTTTTACCAAGCAGGACTTCCCCCCAACTTTTATCACTGTCCCCCAAACCATTCCCTGGACCACCAGTAATCTTTTCATTTAGTCTCTGCTTTCCTCTGGACCTTTAGGAGCCATGCACAAGAAAATTTCCAGTTTTAGTGTTTCTCCTAAAACATGAATTAACCTTCAGTTTCTCTTTTCTTGTTCGTGGCTTTATCTTCAGTGAGGAAAGTAAAGTCTTGGGAGTAGGGAAGGAGACAGCCTCCAAGGGAACATTTACATCTTTCCGGGAGCCTTTCCTTCCCGGATTCCTTTCAGCCTTTCTCTGCTTTGGGAATCCTGTTCTTTCTGAGGGAGATTTGTTCTGCCATCCCACGATGAATTCTGTTTTCCATAGAGACTTCAGAAATTATGGAAGTTGGGTTGATAGTACTGCAGGTCATTTACTCAGGTGTTTATAGTTGGTCGATTATTGGTCAGTAAACCCTTGCTACCCCAGATCCTTGCTGCCTTCCATCCTTTGTGTTGTCGTTGTTCCCGCCACTTCTAAGGTACTACAGTCGTTAGCCTTCCCCCAGGGACTGCTGAAGGAAATCACAAAACTGGGAATTGACTCTACCAAAAATTGTTCTCTCTGTCTCTTTGGGCTCTCAGCAGTGTCTGTCATAGTGGACAGGTCTTGAGCTAATTTCCTGTACAGTCAGAGTGGCTCGTGTCACTGAGTGTTTACTGTGTTCTGGGAACTAAGCGCTTTATCTGTATTATCTCTTTATTAATGTATAGGTTGTGTTACTGTTGTTTTAAAGTTTGGTTCACTTCCTCAGGCTCCTAACCAGGTGGGTCGGGGTTCTACCCTCTGGCCCCCGCTCTACTTCTGCCCTTCTCGGGGGAAAGCCTTTGGAAAGATAGTAAGGCATAGTGGTGAAGGGTTTGGACTTGAAGCTGGTTCTGTCAGAGCTGTGCCCTGTGTGGGTCACTTAATCTCTCAGTGCCACACCTTCTCACTGGAAGATAGACTCAGTAATGCCAACACTTGGGGTTGTTTTGAGGAATAAATGAGTTACTGCCTGTGAATGGCACTGGAATGAAATAAGCAGTATATTAATATAGAAAAGACAATAGACAAAAATCCTTTATTCTCCTGTCATCAAGTCAGAATTTGCTTGTTGTCTAACCCCATAGTGCTAACCCCTTGGTGTTCCCCCACTGTCTGTGTCTACCTGCCTATTTTTATTATTATTATTTTTTTAATGAAGAAGTATCATTAACATCTCACAAGTGCCAGGGATTTAGCTCTGTGGCACTGCGCCTACCTTGCTAGCATAAAGGCCCAAGTTTGATCCCCGGTAACCAAAAAAAAACCCCAACCAACCAACCAAACAAACCTAACAATACTTTCAGCCTTCTGTACATTCTGACAAACACAGAAAATGATAATTATTCCTTATGGTAGGGTAAAAAGACTGCCTATCTGAGGTTACCCGCTCAGGGATTCCTGTTCCCTCAGGATTTGCCAGCCTGTCATGTGCCAAGGACAGACATTTCCATACCCACAAGGACAGGTCAAGGACATGTATGACATTCCCAGATTGGGAATCCCTAGAACTAACAGCTGAATGAAGTGGTTCCTTGGAGTGGCCTGGTAAAGTTTGTCAGAGCCCTGGGCCCCCATCCCCATCAAAGGTATAATTAATTCATTAATTATAGAATTGTTTGTGGATGTCTCTGTTGAAAGAGACTGTAGACTTTCAATCATGATATAAATGCTAGGACCATGTCTCAAGCTGGAAGAGTGTTTTTCATGTAGGCAGTTCTTAGTATTTGTTGATTGAAATACTATTTCAATTTCTTTCCAGTAGGTCTTTATACGGTGTGATTTGCCCATCTGTAAGAAAAAGACTCACATCTCTTGACTCGAGCATTCTGTAGATACTTTTTCATATCTCTTTTCATTTGGAAAGAGAATCTGAAAGGTGGAGGCAGGAGGATCACAAGTTTGATCCCCCTCAGCTGCTTGAGTAACTCATAACTTGGTGTCTTATAGTAAGACCCTGTCTCAACATGAGAAACGGCTGGAGATAGAGCTCACTATTAGGGCCCTGGGTTCACTCTCCAGTATTGCCACCCGCCGGGAGAAAAGGAAGGAATGAAATCAAATCTGTTGCATTTGTTTCACCTTTTTATTCTTCTTCAATATTATAAGTAGCCCTTCTTCTTCCTTCATTGTTCCTTTAAAATTGTTCCTAACTGGTGATCTGGATGTCAGCCCCAGGGGGACATTTTGGTGCTAATTTTACATGTGTGACTGTGCATTCATCTCTCTCTCCTCCGTGTTCTTTCTGGTCTCTCCACTGTATCTCTGCATAATCTCTCTTTTCCCCTGCCTGTTCTTTAAATGCTAGTTTACTTCAAGATTCCTTTTCTGTCCTTCTTTGCTTCTCATACTGCATTCCTTCTGGGTGATATCACTCGTACCCAGGTCTTCAGTTACCTCCTCCTACGCTGATGGTTCCTAAAATCTATATATCCATGCTGGAGCTTATCTGCTACCTGCTGGGTATGCTTCTTGCTTTTGATTTACACATGTTAGCAGTGGCAGACAAATGGCATTCATCAGGCATCATCAAAAGCAGCAAAAGAACTCCTATGTCCTCTTTCCTGCACATGAGGAAACTGAGGCTGAGAGAAGTACTGTTGCCCAGGATAAGAGACCTGGTTTGTAGCAGAACAAAGAGGATGATCTAAGTCTGTGCATGCATGGAACCTGATATTTTAAATCTCTGCAAAACAGAGATTTGTGCTATCCTTTTCCTCTCTGATCTAAGTGACTTGCTTATTTTGTGATCTATTCACTATAGTGGTGTTTTTGTATTGTTGTTTTTTTCTCTGTATATCTTTGAGTTCCAGAGCAGTATGAATTACCTACCAACAAAATTCTTCATCTCTTTGAAAAATTTCATTTTATGAGCCAGGCATGGTGGTGTATGCTATATTTCTTGTCTTTTCTTTTTTTGAGACGGTCTCACTTTGTAGTTCAGGCTGGCCCTGAGCTCACTATGTAACTCAGGCTAGCCTCAAACTCAAAGCAATCCTCCTGTCTCTGCCTCCCAAGTGCTGAGATTACAAGTATGAGCCACCATGCCCAGCATTGCGATGTGTGGTGCTGATTGTTGAGATTACAGTTGTGAGCCACCACGCCCAGCATTGTGGTATGTAGTACCAGGGATCAAATTCAGGACCTTGTGCTTGCCAGGTAGATGCCAGAATCACTGAGCTAAATCCCCGGCCCTGTGCCTGTATTTCTAGCCTCAGCGACCTATTGATTTCAAGGCCAGGCTGAACTGCATAGTGAGCTTCTTTCTCCAAAATTTAAAAAAAAGGACTGTCTCAGGAACTGGGGATATTGTTCAGTGGTAAAGCACCTGTCTATAAAAAAATTAACCAATCCAGAATTTTCTAGATAGGCTTTTAAAAGGTAAAGGTCTTGTTGGGACTTACGGGTGGGGTTGGGATTGGAGTGATGTCAACTAAAACTAGTTAAGTGTGTGCTATGTGCCAGGGACTTTTGCATTTATTCTCCCTGAAGACTCATCATGGTACTAAAGGTAGGAGTTATTCCAGTTTTTCTGTTGTGAAACTGAGGCATAGAGCTGTTGAGTAACTTGTCCAGTAGCGAGTGAATGGCAGACTCAGAGTCTCAAGGTATACCCAGGTCTGTCTTGGACTGGAACCCTTGCTTTCTTTCCTGGCTGAGGCATCCCTTGATTACTTCTGCATCTATTAAACATTTAGGCCATTTGGAGAGCGAATTGTTATTTGTAGCTGTATGACAAATGGACAAATGAACATACCTTTTGCATTAGAGGGATTAATTTAACCTCCTGCCTAATGATGTAGTCATTCTTACAGTTCAGTTTCTCAGTATCTTAAGTGTTCTACTTGTTGCTTTTTATTTGTTTGAACTTGCTTGGTGCCTCAGGTAAAATACCATCTGTAAGAAGTCATATATTTGACCTAGAAAACTTGAGTTGTGTGTCCAAAACTGTTTTGTGATTTGAGTTTTGGAAGAAAGCAATTTGGTCTTACCCTGTAGTTAACATGTGTAGTTAAGTTATTGTCCTAAATGAGGTGAGAGGACATAGATTGAGAATGGAAAATCGAATGTCTTAATTTCCTTAGAAAACTTTTTTTGTAACATTAGCATAATTGAGTTAAGATACTCGCTGCCAGTTGAAAATTTTAGAACTACTAGATTTTTTCTAAAAGAAACATTAGATCAATATTATTTCTCATCTTTCAATAGAATGTATATTTTTTAACGAAACTTTATTTCTAGCTGAACTTTTTTTATTTTTATTTTCCCCTGAGACAGGGTCTTGCTTTGTATTTCAGGGTGGCCCTGAGCTCACTATGTAGCCCAGGCAAGCCTCGAACTCAGCAGTCCTCCTGCCTCTGTCTCCCGAGTGTTGGGATTATAGGCGTGAGCCACCACGCCCAGCTATTTCTAGTTGAATTTTGATCTTTTCATTCACTTTTCAATATAAGGTTAATTTTACTTCTGTGTAGAAAGAAACTATAGAGAATGTTAAAAGTGTTTTTTTTTTTAACACTTTAGAGTTTCGTTGGACACTTGTTTCAGACATACAAGAAAACTAGGGAAAGATAAAGGCCAGAAGCTGATTGATGGGAGAGGCCCTTGAATGGAGGATGTTTGAAGATTAGTAGTTGTATGTAATTTACTGGATACAGTAAAGAAGGTGTGGTAAAATATAATAATAAAAACATTTTGTCTTTTGGCCAGTGCCTCTGGGGTTCCGTTCCTCTGCTGTTTTCAGCTTTAAGATTGACCCCATTCACGTCCTCAGGATGTTTTTGTGTCTCTGTGTGGATCTGTTTACATTCCTTATGTACAATAACCCTAGTTCTACTCTTAATTCCAGCCATAACCAACATGTACCACCTTCCTGGTCTAAAGTTTACATGTAAAGGATATAGTAGGTTGATTAGATACAGGTATAGATTTGATGAATGCTGGAAAGTGGCTTTCACCCTGCTTTCTCTAGTACTGTGGAATTGAATCTAAGGAATGCTGAGCTACATTCTTATCCCTTTTTAAAATTTTATTTTGAGACAGAATGTAAGCTGTCCAGGCTGGCCTCAAATGTCCTCCAAAGTGGTGGGTTTACAGATTTCACCCAGGCCCAGCATTGCTGACTACTTTTTAATAGCAACCAGGCTTAGTTCTTACAGCTGAAAGTCTCATTTAAAGTTAAAAAGGGGGCTGGGGATGTAGCTCAGTGCACCAAGCCTACCTGGCAAGCACGGGTCCTGAGTTTGATGGCAGGGCGGGCTTTGTGGTGCAGGCATGTAATAACAGCACTCTGAGATATGCTGAGGCAAGAGGATCTCAAATTTAAGCCTAGCTCAGGCAACTTAAGAACCCTGTTTCGAAATTAAAAAAAAAAAAAGACTTACAGTGTGGTTAGTTCATTCTAAAGGCCCTGCGTTCATTTCTCCAATACTGTAAAAGGGGGGTGGGAGAGTTAAGTGACAGTCTTGGGGCCTGGAGAATAGAGGGAATTGTTACTGTTTTTCAGAAGTCATAAAACTTGTTTATCCTATAATGTTCATTTTGTGAATAATAGGTTTTATTTTTCTGATCTGGAGGTGAACTACAAAGAAATAATAGTGGGCAGAAAACAGTAAGAAAAGGTCAGGGTGGGCGGGGATGTGCCGCCCCCATGGGATAGTGTGAGCCGAGCACGCACCAGGCCTTGTGTTCCATCCTAGCATCAACTCTTTGTCCTGTCATAAAGTTAGGCCTCTCCTGTTTTTTTTTTTTTCTCTTCCCCCTCCTCCTCCTCTTCTTTTTCTTCTTCTTCTCCTCTCTGTAGTTCAGGGTGGCCTTGAATTGAACTCCCTATATAACCCAGACTGACTGCAAATTTGTGGCAATCTTACTGCTTCAGCCTCCTGAGTGTTGGGATTACAGGCACGCATCACCATAGTGGCTGTTTCCTGTTTATTGAACAAGGTTTTTACCCAAATTAAATGAATTAGTAGCAGAATGCTTTGAACATTTAGAATGGTAGTTGTTAAACCATTTAATGAACAAGTTAAGTACGGTGTATCAGTGATTCAGGATGTAGACACAGCCCTAAACTTGAAGTGTCTGATGATTTCATGTTTCTGTTTCTTTTGCAGTACTGGGGATGGAATGCAGGGCCTTTGCACTGACCTACACCCCCAGTCTTTTACAAAAAATTTTATTTTTTTTATTTTTATTTTTTTTTGAGACAGGGTCTCACTTTGTAGTTCAGGCTGGCCCTGAGCTCACTAGGTAGCCCAGGCAAGCCTGGAACTCAGCAATCCTCCTGTCTCTGCCTCCCGAGTGCTGGGATGACAGGCGTGAGCCACCACGCCCGACATTGTGGTATGCGGTATTGATTGTTAGTGGGCGTGAGTCTCCACGCCCAGCATTGTATGTGGTTTCTGGGGATCGAACTCAGGACCTTGCGCTTGCGAGGCAGGCGCCGGAACCACTGAGCTAACCCTCTGGCCCCAAATTTTTTTATTTTGAGATATCTTATTAAGTCACTGAATTGCCCATGGCAGCTTTTCCTGACCTAGCTTCCCAGTCAAGCTGTGGGTTTGATACACTGTATCAGTGATGGAACCTTTTAAAGCTTTCAGTGACAAGGAGGTTTGCCAGCTCTGCATTATATCTTTGCTGGCTCTCAGGTTTGTCTGCCCTAGCAGTCAACCTTCCCAGGGCAGCGTTCATGCCATCTTCCCAGTCTTTGTGAGGCAGACTTGAGATCTTCTTTCCAAGAAGAACAGAAGAAGGGACTCAGACTGTTGTGTGTTCGTGGTAGCTCACCCTCCACTGTAGGAGGTATTTTTACTTTTCCTGCTTTACTTGGCCCAGGCTCCCTCTGCATAAACTATTTCCTCCCCCAACCCTTCTGAGGTTTTTTGTTTTTTTTCCTACCTCTTTAGTAAATGTGAAACTTTGCCACTTTACACTTGATCTTAGCCAAAAGGCCGAGAAGCGATGACTTTGCCACTTTAAAAAAAAAAAAAAAAAAAGGCAGGCTCTCTGGAGCTAAGCCAGCCTAGGTTCAAATCCTGGCCATGGCACTTACTGGATGTGCAAATTGTTTCCAGTTCCTGCGTCTGGGTCTCCTCCCTGGCAAACAAGAGTGATGATGGTATCACCAGAAGGATTTGGGAGGCTCTTGAAACAGAGACTGATAAGCATTGTTCTTATTTATGCTTTTTGGCATTGTATATATAATCTCTAGTGTAGCACCTGCCACTTCCATTGTAATTGTTTAAAGTGAGAACTTTTTTTTTTTTTTTTGAGATAGGGTCTCGCTCTGTAGTTCAGGCTGGCCCTGAGCTTACTATGTAGCCCAGGCAAGCCTGGAACTCAGCAATCCTCCTGCCTCTGCCTTCTGAGTGCTGGGATGACAGGTGTGAGCCACCACGCCTGGCACTGTGGTATGTGGTATTGATGGCTGGTGGGCGTGAGTCTCCACACCCAGCATTGATGTGGTTACCGGGATCGAACTCAGGACCTTGTGCTTGTGAGGTAGGCACTGGAACCACTGAGCTAAATCTCTGGCCCCTAAAGTGAGGACTTTTGAAGGCAAAGAGACTATTTTATTCACTTTTGCTTAATACTGTGTTGTCTATTCAGCACTGAAAATACTTTTCTTTCATTCCCAAAGTCCCTCCAGCCGTGGCCATCTCTTGAGTAGACAGGAGTGTCTCGACCTGGGTTGCAGCACCACACGCCCTTTTGTTTGCGTTGGAGCAGAAAGATTTTATGGCTGGAGCTGTAATCCTTGCTGTCCATCTGCCAAGCAGGTTCCCTAGAGGAAAAGTTTATGTATGAATTGGTGACCATCCAGAGTTTTCCAATCATGTGTTTATTTTGCATCTAATTGTTCAGGGTTCTGCTCAGGATTCTAAATGAAAACTACTTATCACTACCCTGCTTCTCTGAAAGATAAGATTTCTTTTCATTGTAAATGTACATTCTAGTAGCAACTGAAAGACTGTCCACCCTGGCTCCTCTGGCCCTGAAGGGACTTGGCTTAGCCGGCCCATCTGAGGCACATCTCCTCCCACAACTCTGTCCATCATCTTGTGTGTAGGCTCCTGTGCCAAGCTGTGTCTATTGATCCTGAGTAGTGAGGAGAGGTTGCGAGTAATTTCTCTCTGCACCACCCAACGTATGGGTCCTCCCGTGTGCCTGGCACTGGCGATTCAGGATTAGGTAGGCTTAGCCAGGTGTGGTGGTGCACACCTGTGATCTCAGCACTTGGAAGGCTGAGGTGGGGGAATCCCTGCAAGTTCAAGGCCAGCCTAAACTACATAACATAACAAGATTTGGTCTCAAAAGAAAAATGAAAGATTGTGATCGGCCAACAGGACCAGAGGGTTTCAAGTTAGGTGGGCCCCAGACTGCTCACAGCTTGTCTTGTGGTTGTTAGAGTCAGTGTCCTCCTGCAAAAACTATGTCACAGCACACCTGACAGGTGCTGCAGACCACTGGTTGCAACTACTCTTTAAGTATACATGTGGGTGGAGAAATACGTTATCCTAATGGGGTGGAAGGCTAATCCTCCCTGTATTTGTTTAGTTCTCAAAAAACTTGAACAACAGGTTTGCCTTAGACACATGCCATTTTAATGCAAATTTTATTTTATATAGACATAGTTATGGCACTCCCTCATGTTCCTTATGCCAAATGGCAAAAAGTTTGTTTTAACAGTGCCTATGGTATATGACTTAGTTTTGGTGAGCTCCCAAGCTTCCTTGCTTTCTCTTCAGCCGGGCACCACACACAGTGTTCTTCCCCTCACCCCTCCTCATGTTAAGTTGCAGAACCACCCTACACAATCCAGACAGGATGGATGGAGGGATGGATAGATGGAAGGAGACAGGAACTTGCTGTGTAGTATGTGTCTGGCCATCAGCTTGAGTAGCGAAGGCTGGCTTTGAACTCATGATCCTCCTACCCCAGCCTCCCGAATGCTAGGGTTGTAGCACCCCATAGGAGTGCAGCGTACATCTAGCTGCAGACAGAATTATTGAGCATAGCAATCACAACTTGCCTGATTTTCAGATGCATTGGAAAATACAGTACTTGTCAGAAGTACAGAGTTCTGCCAGGCTCACCCCATAAATCCAGCCCTTGGGATTTGAGGAAGGAGGATTGTTGCAATTTTGAGGACAGCCTGAACTCCATAGTGAGACCCTGTCCTCTAAAAACAAACAGAAAAGGAGTACAGATTTCTGGGTCCTAATCTAGTCTTAGTGAATGAAAATCTTGTTGGGAGGGCCCTGGTAGTTTATATTTTTCCAAGTTCCTCCAGTGATATTTTAAAATATGGCCAAGAGCTGGGTTAGAACACTTGGCTAGTATTTATGAGGTCCTGTGTTCAAGTCCTAACACCACTTTAAAGAAAAGTTTAGAAAGCATTGCTTTAGTGTTACAAAAGTCGCTTAACGGGCCGGAGGGTTAGCTCAGTGGTTCCGGCGCCTGCCTCGCAAGCGCAAGGTCCTGAGTTCGATCCCTGGTAACCACATACAATGCTGGGCGTGGAGACTCACGCCCACCAGCAATCAATACCACATACCATAGTGCCGGGCATGGTGGCTCACGCCTGTCATCCCAGCACCCGGGAGGCAGAGACAGGAGGATTGCTGAGTTTGAGGCTTGCCTGGACTACATAGTGAGCTCAGAGCCAGCCTGAACTACAAAGCGAGACCCTGTCTCAAAAAAAAAGTCGCTTAACTCCCTGTAGTGAGAATGACTGAACACAGACGTTAGGTGGGCAGTTACAGAAAATACAGAATAAGACATCCTCACTGAATTCCTTTTGTCTGGTTGAAGGCAGGAGATATTCTATCTGCCATGGAGTTCCTCCGGCTGAGTGTCCTCTGATTTATATACTGTTCCTCTCCTCAGGCAATCCATCTGTTGTGCTTCTGGTCACCTTTAAGGTCTGTTGTCAAATTTCGGTAAACTTCTTGCTTACTAAATCCTCTTCGGGGGCCTTTCAGCTTCTGCTAAGATAAAGGCCTCTTTCTCTCCTCTTCTGGTTTTCCACCCAAGTACACATGTCTCTTTGATTTATTGTTCTCTCACTGCCTCCATTTTACTAATTCATTCAATCACTCATTTTGCAAATGTCTATTGTGCCAGGCTGTGGGCGGGCTACAGAGATGAACAAGACACAATCCCTGCCCTCAAGTGCACAGTCTAGCAGGGAAACAGAGGTTTAAACAAATAATTAAAATACCAGTGATGTGTAAGTGCTGCCACAGAAGTGTGCACAGAGTTGCAGAGGCCCCAGGAGGGGTGATGACAGGTGGTGGAAGGCTCCAGTTGGAGTGACCAGAGAAGGCAGGGAGGGCACTTTCAGGTTACTGAACAGCCCAGCGTGGGGTCCTCGCATTCTCACGAGCGAGCAGGCTGCTTCTCCCGGGTCGTCTTCTTCGTTTCTTTGCTGGTTATCAGAGCTAATTGGTGCAGCTGAATTAGACTCTTGATTGACCTCTCTCAAAACCTGAGGTGGTTGGTAGTTGATGAACGTCCCACCTGCCGTATCTGGCAGTTTGTCCTATGATCGTTTGCTGACAGTGAATGATTGAGGATGAGCATTGAAGAAAGCTGCTTAAAAACTGTGTTTTGAGCCAGTAGAGAGATCTTTGTTTTTTTGAGACAGGGTCTCGCTTTGTAGTTCAGGCTGGCCCTGAACTCATTATGTAGCCCAGGCAAGTCTCGAACTCAGCAATCCTTCTGCTCTGACTCCCGAGTGCTGGGATTACAGGCGTGAGCCACCACACCCGTAGTAGGGAAATTTTTAAAGAAAGAGCCAGAGGCATACATGAATGGGGAATGAAACAGAATGGTCCATTTTACAGTTAAAAAATGTAGCTCCCTTCACTAATGAAAGTTTCCTTGGTAGTAAGATCCTGTCCCTCTTGTGTCTTGAGATTACCTAAACTCTTTGAGTGGGCTAATTTGAAGAGTTAGATACTGAAAAAAATATATTTCAACACAGAAAAAAGGGTTGAAGGGCCATTGTGGGATTAAATCTGTATAGTTTAATAAGTAGTTATGATTAAAATTTTAAAATATTTGTTTCCTTAAATAATAATATTAGGACTGGGAATATAACTCAGTGGCAAGCACAAGGTTCTGAGTTTGATTCTCAGCACCCTCCCAAATAATAATAATATTCATTATAGGAAAATCAGAAAATATAAGAGAAAAGGGGGAACTAAAGCCAATCCTGAATTTGCAAGCTGTACTGTTTTTTTGTTTGTTTCTTTGTTTGAGACAGGGTCTTGCTTTGTAGTTCAAGCTGGCCCTGAGCTCACTATGTAGCCCAGGCAAGCCTCGAACTCAGCAATCCTCCTGTCTCTGCCTCCCGAGTGCTGGGATGACAGGCATGAGCCACCACGCCTGGCTCTGTGGTATGTGATATTGATTGCTGGTGGGCGTGAGTCTCCATGCTCAGCATTGTATGTGGTTACCAGGGATCGAACTCAGGACCTTGCGCTTGCGAGGCAGGCGCTGGAACCACTGAGCTAAATCTCCGGCCCAAGCTGTACTGTTAATATTTCAGCATAGGGCTGGGGATATTGCTCAGTGATACAGCATTTGCTTAGTATATTCAAGTCCTTAGCTTGATCCCTCGCACCACCAAAACACAAAGACATGTCCACTTTTTGTGCTGCGTGTGCTTAAATATGTTAGTATTTGTGGTGGAGGAACCATTATTCTTAAGGGAAAAAATTGAAATTAATCAAGCTCGTTTTGTTAAAATCAAAGTACATAAAACAAAGTGAAATGTTGTAATTCCATCCCCTAGAAATAAACATTTTGTTTATAGAATTCCAGATTATTTTCTCTATAAATGCAGACATATCTATTCTTGTATTTTTTGTTTTGTTTTGTTTTGTTTTTTGAGACAGGGTCTCGCTTTGTAGCTCAGGCTGGCTCTGAGCTCACTATGTAGTCCAGGCAAGCCTTGAACTCAGCAATCCTCCTGTCTCTGCCTCCTGAGTGCTGGGATTACAGGCGTGAGCCACCACGCCTGGCTTCTATTCTTGTATTTATGAAGCCATATCAGATATACCTGCCATTGTGCTGCTTGCCTATTTCACATAATACATTGTATTTATTTATTTTGGGGTTTTTTGAGGCTGGACCTCATTTTGCAACTCAGGCTAGCCATGAACTCACTGTGTAGCCCAGGATGGCCTCATGGCGATCCTCCTTCCTCACCCTCTCCAATGTTGGGATTATAGGCCTGTGTCACCACACCAGACACTTAATACACTTTAAACATCTTCCTATGCCAGTAGATGTAGAACGCCTGAATATTATTATGTGGATCAGAGTTTTCATGTTGGGCTGAAAAGTCTCACTGGGGCCTGTCCTGTTTGCTGAGGGATGTTCCCTCGCTAGCTGCCAGCCTCTAGGTGACAAGTAAGTAGTACCTCTTCTTCACCCGTGCCAGATGTCCTCAGACGATGCCAGGTGTGCAGGCGGGGAGGGTGGGTGCCCGTGTTTGTGTGACTGTTAAGTGCTCACCAGACAGCTCTGAGGTGGAAGCCTTTCATAACAAATTAGGAAACTAGTTTGCTTTTAGGTTTTTCACTACAAAGAATGGGGGATTGAAAATATGCTTATATTGATTTTTGTGCACCTGTGTAAATACGAAAGTTGCATAAATTTTTAGAAATGATTGCTAAGCCCAGGTTTGATAGAAGTTGCCAGATTTCTTCAGGGAGCTAAGGAATCTGTCTGGCATGGCGTCCCTCTGGCTTTGGGCATCTTGTGCTGTATGTCACACTCCTCTCTTCAGCCCATCCATATGTTGCTTTTCTGTGTCTCTCCCGAGTTCTAGATTCACACAGCTGCCTGCCAATGAGATGTCTCCTCTTGTCCCGCAGGCCCTCCCTGCCCACCTGGCACTGGGCTGAGGCCAACAGCCATTGATATGTATCACTCTGGACTTCAGATTTCTGCAATAAAATTAATAGGCTCCTATGTAAAAAGAAAACTTTAAAAAAAATTTTTATTGTGGAATACAGAGTTTTGCTCTGTAGTTTAGCCTGACCTTCAACTCCCTATGTAGCCCAGGCTGGTCTTAAACTCATAGCAATCCTCCTGCCTTAGCCTCCTGAAGGCTAGGATTACAGACATGCACCATGACACCTAGCAGAAAAACATTAAATGGTTTAGGAATCTGAGACAGAAGTATCACAAGTTTGAGGTCAACCTAGACTACACAAACGCCTGTATTTTCCAGCACTTGGGAACCTGAGGCAGGAGAATCGCTGTTAGTTTGAGGCCAGCCTGGGCTACATAGTGAGACCTTGTCTCAGACAAACAAAGTGATGCTAAGATCCTATCTTGTCCCACAAAAAAAAAAAAGAGGCTGGGGGTGTACCTAAGTGTTAGAGCCTTGGGTTTAGTCTGTACTCCCCCCCTCAAAAAAAAAAGCCTCAAAAAATAAAACTTAAATTGCATGTTAAAAATTTTATTTTGGGGGCCAGGGATTTAGCTCAGTAGATCCATCATCTGCCTCACAAGCAGAAGGTCCAGAGTTCAATCCCCAGTACCACACACTACAATGGTGGCTCATGGCTGTAATCCCAGCATTTAGGAGGCAGAGGGAGGAGGATTGCTATGAGTTTGAGGCTTGCTTAGGCTACATAGTAAGCTCAGGGCCAACATGAACTACAAAGCGATACCATGTCTCAAAAAAAAATTAATTTTGGTTCTCATGTCATAGAAGAGATGTGATGGGACAAGCAGATGCTGAGTCAGGAGGTGAGGGCGTCTAGGATTCACTGCGCTGTATTGTCCTTTTCCTTGAGGAGTCATTTGGCCGCTGGGCCAGATGGACAGGTGCACCTCGCCCTAGGCTGAGACTCGTGGAGGGTAAAACGCTTCCATTCCCAGTTTGTGAGGCTCGTGTGCTGGTCATCGTTGTAGCCACTGTCCTCTGACAAGGAAGGAGAGCCAAAGAGCATCCTGTGATCCAAGATCCTTGGGAGTCTGAGGCAGGAGGATCACAAGTTGAAGGTCAGGCTGGGTGACTAAGGAGGCTCTGTCTCAAAGTAAGAAAACCCAGAAGCGCTGGGGAGTGTACCTCAGTGCATTCTGGGCTCACACAGCTGTGCCTTCAAAAACCAAAACCACAGTCTCTTCCAGGGCCGCACACACCTGCCATCCCACAGGCAGCTTGTAGCTTAGTGAGTCAGAGTGCAGGGATGTACTACGCAACCTTTTAGCCATCCGAAACACCAGGTTCATGTCCACTAAAATCCCAGAGTGTGTTCTGAGAACAGCAGAGGTTAAGATGGCTTCCGTCTAAGGCAGGCAGGAGGACTGGAAAGTGAATTACCCCAAGGCTTAATTTTAAATAAAACTTTCTCTGATTTTTAAAATCACTTCTGGAAAATAATGCTCTATCTTGGCAGTATATTTTACTGCATATATTTTTTGCCTCAGCTTTGACTCACTCATCCTTCCTTCAATGTCTTTTGGTTTTCTGCATTTTTATTCCTTTCAGCCCTACTCTCTGCCTGTCTTCTGTTCCCTTTAGTACCTGCCACACTTCTTGCCTCATGAACCACATATTTTCTCCCCGTTTTATGAGTTTGTGCTTATTATATTTGTTGTATATATATTCTGTGCTTCATGTGTGCTTTTTAATTTAACCTGTAGAAAAGGCAACCATGGGTATAAAAAATACCAACAAGTGAATCAAGGAAAATAAAGGAATTCCAGCATGATATTAGAATATCAAAGGACTTCTTAAAATATCCCACCCCGGTACCTGAGCCTTGATCGGTCCTCTATTCTTTTTTTGAATCAGGGTCATAATATGATAGCTAAGTTAAGTAGAGATATCATGGGCCACGAGGGCTGGGCCCTCAAGAGTGTCAGTACAGAAGATGAGAACACGTTCTGGCTATGGCGAGCGGGGCATGGCCAGGTCTACATCCCTCCCCAGAGGATAGGATAATCGGGTATCCCCTGGCCCAGTAAAGTCTAGGCAGATGGCAGCCACCCAGACAGGGGACCAGCATGTCCTGATCCGCCCCTTCCTAAAAAGGCCCTTGTTCTTCCCATGTACATTGGCTGCAGAACTTGGTTTTCTATAGACCAAGACCACCTAAGTGGCTCTACTTACAGTCTTATTGGCTGATCATAGTTTTGAATCCTGTCTTACCTACCTTGTGATTTTGCTGTATAAAACTTTCTCTGTAAAGTGGGGTCCATGGCAACCGACTCTCGGGTCTGTTCCTGCCTCTGAGGAGCTGTCTGTTTTAACAGATTTTTCCTACTCATAATCTCTGTTTTTCCTTAAAATTCATTCCATTTTAGAGAACACAAACTCAGCATATCTGACATCCAGCAGATTGAGAGTTACATTGTTTCTCTTGTATCATTACCGTGGCCTCTTTGAATTTGCTATGTAGCTGGGCCGGCCTCAAACCTGTGATCCGCCAGCCTTACCATCCTGTCTTCTGATTATAGGAATTACAGGCATCTGTAATGCATTTGCTTTACTGTTTCTCTTAACTAGACTTTTGATGTTATGCGGTTGTCTATAGCAGTATGAGAGAATAAAGGCCACAAAACAGTTGCAGTCATTTGTTTAAACTGGAACTCCTAGAGAAGAAACATTTTCTGTTCACCTTGTGGCATTATGTTTTGGGGATATTTTAAATCTCAAGGGACCTAGGGTTGCTTAGGCCTTGGAAATCTACCATGCTGTGTGGCAGATCGATAGCAAGATGATGCAGGGACAAGACCTGCGGTTTCCTACAAGAAGTTGACTCCACGGTCATGGGAAATCACTTTGTAAAATCTTGTCAAAGAACCCCCCTCATTCTGTGTGGTACTCTGTAACGCCCGGTAATTGCTTTATTTTTTACAATGAACCACCAGGAATAAGAATAATGAATAACCCATTTCTGTTTTCTTGCAATTTTAGGGGACATCACACAGAAAGGATACGAAAAGAAAAGGTCCAAACTCCTGTCTCCATACAGCCCACAGACACAAGGTAGGCACTGAGAAATGCTTTCTACTTTTCCAGTGTTATACTAGAGAGATGCTTTCTTAACGAGATCTTTTGTTTGTTCCTGTTTTTTCTTCTGTCCTCACCACAAGAGAGAAAAACGGAAGGAAAGATAGGAGGAAATGAATCATATTTGAGCATCTTCTGTGTGCTAGGCACTTTTAAAATACCCGAGGTTGTAAGATCATGTACACAGAACCTGGCCAGTATTGCATGAGCCACTCACTGAGGTGATTCAGTGGCAGACAGTCCCAGGCCCTGAGCACAAGCTGCAGTGCACGGAGCATGGGGCGCAATTTAGGAAGCTCAGATCTGGGTTGGAGGATTAACTAACGAGTTTGAAGATTAATTCACAGCCTGCCTTTGGGTTTTGTAAAGAGATCGACGAGCTTTTTGAATGTATGAAAGTTCAGAGTCCCTTTTGTGGGGTTTTGTTTGTTTTTTGAGACAGGGTCTCACTTTGTAGTTCAGGCTGGCCCCGAGCTCACTATGTAGCCCAGGCAAGCCTCGAACTCAGCAGTCCTCCTGCCTCTGCCTCCTGAGTGCTGGGATTACAGGCTTGAGCCACCACGCCCGGCGTTGTGGTATGTGGTATGTGGTATTGATTGCTGATGGGTGTGAGTCACCATGCCCAGCATTCTGTGTGGTTGCCGGGATCGAACTCAGGACCTTGCGTTTGTGAGGCAGGCGCCGGAACCACTGAGCTAATCTCTGGCCCTGTTTGTTTGTTTTTTTGAGACAGAGTCTCGCTTTGTAGTTCAGGCTGGCTCTGAGCTCACTATGTAGCCCAGGCAAGCCTCAAACTCAGCAATCCTCCTGCCTCTGCCTCCCGAGTGCTGGGATGGCAGGTGTGAGCCACCACACCCAGCACTGTGGTATGTGGTATTGATTGTTGGTGGGCATGAGTCTCCACGCCCAGCATTGTATGTGGTTACGGGGGATTGAATTCAAGACCTTGCGCTTGCAAGGCAGGCGCCGGAACCACTGAGCTAACCCTCCGGCCCCATTTTTGTTTTTTGACACAGGATCTTGCAGTGTAGCCCATCTGGGCCTTGAACTCACTTCATCCTTTTCCTCAGCCTCCCAAGTGCTGGGATTATAGATATGAGCTGCCCACCCACTTAGTTTACTTTGTATTTAATCCCAAAGAATTTGTCGTGCCTCTGCCTCTAAGCAGGCTGTCTCTCGTTGCTCTTTTTCTGGACCCTGGATTGAACCCAGGGTCTCTTACATGGTACTCTTAACACTGAGCTACAGTTCCTGCCCTTCTTTTTTTTTATTTTTATTATTTTTTGAGACAGGGTCTCGCTTTGCAGTTCAGGCTGGCCCTGAGCTCACTGTATAGCCCAGGCAAGCCTTGAACTCAGCAATCCTCTGTCTCTGCCTCCCGAGTGCCGGGATTACAGGCGCGAGCCACTATGCCCGGCATTCTTATTTTTATTTTGAGACAAGGACTCATAGAGTCACTCAGGCAGGATCTGAACTCAGTATCCTCCTACCTGAGTATCCAAAGTAGTTGGGATTACAGCCATGTGCTGCTGTGCCTAGTGTCTAAGTCATTATATTTTAAAAATTACTCTAATTCCTAAGAAAATACTACAGGCAATTTCTGCCATAACTACTTTTATGATACTTTTTCTTTATGTATGATTTTCCCCTGTAGTCACTATATTCTTTGTTAATTCTTTCTGTCCTTTTTGGAGCTAATTACTTAAGCACTGGGTTATAAGTACCAGGAGGATGTTGTGTCTCCCATGGTTATCAGATTAGGTGTTGCACAGGATTTGTGGTCTATAAATATTTGTTGAGTGAATAACAAAAAACAAATAATTGACAGTATATCAGTATATTTGACTTCTTTTATTTCCTGCTTGGAAATAGTTATCCCTCAATTTCTGCAGAACATTGACTCCCAGATTTCTTGCAGATATCAAAATTTAAGGATTCTCACTCAAGTTGCTTATATAAATGGTGTAGTATTTGTTTGTGATCTATACACATCTTCTTGGATACGTTAAATCATCTCTAAACTACTTATAGTATCTAACACTGTTGTCGTCCGTGGTGATCACCGTGGAGCAGGGTTCAGAGGCCGAGACTGGGAGGGTGAGGGCGGAGTCACCACGCAGACTCAGAGGGTTTAGAGATCTCTTCCGCTTTTATGGAGGGTTACACGCACTTGCATGGGAAACAGGAGAGGGTGTGGCTGCAAGTGTGCACAGACAATGTGCTTACGTGTGACTGGCTGATCTAATATGGTTAGTTCATGGATGAGCAAAGGAGTCACGACCAGTGGGGTGCAGGAGTCACCCCACCAGCCAAAAGTAAGTCTCTGCACACAGAGGAGAGTGTGCTTAGTCTCCATCTTCCTTATGGGCTGTCGTGCTGCGCACTTTACCCAGCTGGGCTTGAACTTCTTCATAACACAATTGAAAGATATGTAATTCGTTGTACCATGTTATTTAGGAAATAGTAAAAAGAAAAAATTTTGTACATGTTGGATACAGACACAGGCTTTTCCCTCAGATATTCTCTCTGCAGGTGGATGGAATCCATGAAGGTGGGACCCATAGAGTGCTGGCTGTACCTCCCTATGAAAAATGGTAGCTCAGTACAGTTACCGTGAAATTAATGGAAAGATGATCTAGAAATGAATTGAGGTGGAAGAGGGCAATGACAGAGAATAAAAGCCAGCGTTTACTAAGGAGGTGGGATGGCAAATGATGTTATTTTGATTTGCTGCTCAATTTTGAATCTGTTCCATGCTTCCAAATATCTGGAGATTTTCTTTTGTCACTTTATATATAAATAAATCAGATCCTAGTGAGTAAATCAATGGTAAATGTAACTACAAAAAGCACCATGGGACCGGAGATTTAGCTCAGTGGTTCCGGTGCCTGCCTCACAAGCGCAAGGTCCTGAGTTCGATCCCTGGAAACCACATACAATGCTGGGTGTGGAGACTCACGCCCACCAGCAATCAACGCCACATACCACAGTGCCGGGCGTGGTGGCTCACGCCTGTAATCCCAGCACTC
>PVIC010017182.1:0-26560 GCA_004025085.1 Thryonomys swinderianus | reverse complement strand
AGGTGCATTGGTACATGGTCATGACCCCAAGACTTTAGAGGCTGAGAAGGAAGGATAGTCTAAGGAGCACAGTAGATCCCCATCTCAGCGAAAGGGAAAAGAAAAAGCAAAAGGAAAAGACCAACAACAAAAAGAAATTATATACATTAATGAAAATAATGGCATGCTCATAGAATTGCAAATGTTTTCACAGGCAAATGGCATCCAATACAGGAGTAGAGTTGTCCTCCAAAGTAGTCTGAGCTTTATGCAGAAAGTGATGAGGGAGACCACAAAAAGTATTTTAAAAGGAATAGACAAGATCAGATTTGTCTTACAGACAAATTTTATAGAAAAAACAAAGTTCGTTTTACCTAGAAGAGACTGAAAATACTGAAATAACATTTATGTTTGTGACTGGATTGATATTAACTGTCACTGTATGGATAATACAGGTCAAAGTACAAGCTTAGAATAAAATAGTGAAATGAATGTGGAATTGTTGAATGTAATGTGCCTGTGAAGCATCCATGTGAAGGAGTTCCATAAATGACCAAAAATTCACTTGAAGTTCATGGAAAATGTTAGAACACTAACTGTTAGAGATAGTAGAATTTAATTTTAAAAATAACAATTCAACCCCAATGTTATGTGTGATTGTGAGATGTATGCAAATTGTACCAATAAAGAATGCAATAAAAAAAGAAATAATAGATTTAAAAGAGCAGAAAAAAAATAAAAAATAACAATTCAAGGGCTGGAGATTTAGCTCAGTGGTTCCGGCACCTGCCTCACAAGCACAATGACCTGAGTTCAATCCCCTATAACTAAATACAACGCTGGGTGTGGTGACTCACACCCACCAGCAATCAATACCACATACCACAGTGCCTGGTGTGATGGCTCATGCCTGTAATCCCAGCACTCCGGAGGCAGAGGCAGGAGGATTGCTGAGTTCGAGGCTTGCCTGGGCTACATAGTGAGCTCAGAGCCAGCCTGAACTACAAAGCTAGACCCTGTCTCAAAAAAAAAAAAAAAAAGAGTAGGGTGCTAATGTTGTCCATTATGATTTTAATGAGGTCTGTTGCCCCTATGTCAGCTAGTCTTTGTTGTATGAAACTGAGTGCTCCTTTGGTACAGACAGACAGACAGACAAACACACACACACACACACACACACAGAGCATTACCTTTAGAATCGGGAATTAGAGAAAGGTGTTCATTTCCACCATCCCCCCTCAATATACTACTTGAAACATTTTAGTCACAACAATTAGGCAAGAGAAAAAAAATGAAAGAAAAATATGAAAAGTCAAAGAAGTCCTACTAGACATGATATAATCTTTTAAGCTTAGACAAAGCAAAATACAACACAAAAACATAAAATAAAATACCTAAGAATCAGACTAACCAAGAGATAAAACAATCTCCAGTGAAAATTACAGAATACTGAGGATACTGAAAAAGACATCAGAAAATGGAAAGGACCTTCATAGACTGGCAGAATTAATATTGTTAAAATGACCATATTACTAAAATTAATCTATACATTTAATTCAGTTTCTATTAAAATGTCAGAAGCATTCTTCATAGACCAAGAAAAAAACCTAAAACTTACATGAAAGTAGAAAAGATGCAGAATAGTTAAAGCAACCCTGGGCAAAAAGAGGCTGAAAATATCCCAATACACAATTTTAAGTTATAAAATCACAGTAATAAAAACAACATGGTAATGGCACAAAATCATACATATAAACTAATGAAATAGATGTTCAGAAATTATCATGCAGCTACAGCTGATGTTTGAAAAAAGGATCAAAAACATATTAGACAAAAGACATCCTCTTTAGTGAAGGGCGCTAGGAAAACTGGATATCCATATGCTGAAATCTAAAGTTAGATCATTATCTCTTACTGTGTATTAAAATATAATATTTTAAAATAGATCAAAGATTCAGATATTAAGACCAGAAACTGAATCTGCTAGAAGGACACATAAATACTTGAAGCCACTGGCACAGGCAAAGGCACAGGCACAAGCAAAGACTTCTTGAATAGGACTCCAATAAAGAAGAAGTATTAACAAGTGTGAACAAAGGGATTACATCAAATTATGAGCTTCTGCACACAAAAAAAGAAGCAATCGACAGAGTAAAATAATAACCTACAATGTAAGAAAATCTTTGGTAGGAACTCTTCTAAGAATTATTATCTAGAATATTACAGGGCCGGAGGGTTAGCTCAGTGGTTCCGGTGCCTGCCTCGCAAGTGCAAGGTCCTGGAGTTCGATCCCCAGTAACCACATATAATGCTGGGCGTGGAGACACGCCCACCAACAATCAACACCGCATACCACAATGCCAGACGGACGTGGTGGCTCACACCTGTAATCCCAGCACTCAGGAGGCAGGGACAGGAGGATTGCTGAGTTCGCAGCGGCTTGCCTGGGCACCATAGTGAGCTCAGGGCCAGCCTGAACTACAAAGCGAGACCCTGTCTCAAAAAAAAAAAAAAAAAAAAAAAAAAAAAAAAAAAAAAAAAAAAAAAAAAAAAAAAAAAAAAAAAAAAAAAAAAAAAAAAAAAAAAAAAAAAAAAAAAAAAAAAAAAAAAAAAAAAAAAGCAAAAAATAAATAAATAAATAAATAGAATATTACAGAACTCAAATAGTTAAATCTAAGAAAACAACACAGTCAATAATTGGACAGGTCAATAGAATGAACATTTGTCTAAAGAAGTTCAAATAGCAAATAAGTATACCAAAACATGTTCAGCATCTCTAGTCACTAGGATAATGTAAAATCAAAAACTACATTATGATTCCACCAAACCCCACAGTTTGGTATTGCAATGATATAATAAAATTAAGAAGCAAATCAAGATCAAGCAATTTACAAAAACTGGGATTCCAGAGTAAGAATTAAAATTTAATAGTAACTATCTTTAAACTACAGACATGCTTTTTCCTTCACATGCAACTTTTCTTTACTATGTTGTACCACTCCACAATACCTCTAAAAATTCTCCTTTAACTAGCCACTAGATAGTAAAATAAAAGAAACAAGAAGCATAACTAGTTGTTTTGGGTGTCTATAAGTTTTGATTAAAAATAAAGTATATCCTATATATTAGGAAAATTATACACGTTTACACAAAGGATGACAAAGTATAAAACTTGCTTCATGGGGCCGGAGATTTGGCTCAGTGGTTCCGGTGCCTGCCTCGCAAGCGCAAGGTCCTGAGTTTGATCCCGGTAACCACATACAATGCTGGGCGTGGTGACTCAAACCCACCAGCCATCAATACCACATACCACAGTGCCAGGTGTGGTGGCTCACGCCTGTAATCCCAGCACTGGGGAGGCAGAGGCAGGAGGATTGCTGAGATCGAGGCTTGCCTGGGCTACATAGTGAGCTGAGGGCCATCCTGAACTACAAAGCAAGACCCTGTCTCAAAAATGAAACATGCAGTATCTAAACATGATCTTTTAAGCTATGACCTTCAGAAGCATAATTCAGAGACTATAATCATTAGAAAAAAAATACAAGTGGAAGGCCCTGAATTTAATCCTCTGTATTAGGGAGAAAAAAAAATGGGAAAGAAAGCCAGTCAGTAATTAAACTGTTCACAAATTCCAGATGGCCAAAACCCAGCAGATGACAAAAGAGCTCAACATCTGTGAACTGGGCTGCTGAGGAGTAAAGACTTAATATTTGGATGTACGCAGCCATCTTATTTTCCCAGGATTTCAAAGTCTACATGTAGGCTTTGTTCAGCTAATACAAATGAGTAACTCAAGCAGGGCCTGACTGCTTCTTCTGTTAATCTGATAGAGATGTTTTACTCTGAATGCATCAACACTTGTGTTGTCTTCCCTTTCATAGGCTGACTGAACTTTACTTATGCCATACTTTGTTAACAAAGAGTCCAATAAAAAATTTATGCATAATTCACTGCTGAGTCTGTTTTTCTAAGGCTCAAACTCATGTTCTACTTAGTAATTAACTTCAAGACAAACCACATAAACTAAACGTAACCCAATAATTGCAATATTTATTTTAATTATAAAAATCTGTCTTAGAAAACAAAATAATAAATATTGAAAATGTTTTATATTTTAGAATCATTTTAAAATTTAAATGTGCAAGTGATATTGGAATTATCTTATTTGAAGTACTTTACAGGGAAAACTACCTTTCTATCAATATTTACCACTTTTTAAGAATTTTACATTTATAGTTTTAGGAAAACACAGTCTTTAGCTCAGAATCACCATTTAAAATAAAATAAAAGCAAATTAAAAGTATTTAGAATGCCAACATAAGAATTTTCAACTCATGTGCAACCTGTTATTGTTCAAGGCTTGAGTATTAATTCTCCTTTCAGAGCTCTTTCCCAAGATCATTCAATCTTCCCTCCTTCAAATCAAATTAATTGCTCTCCCCTATTTATAATCAGGTCCACTAAAGTCAAGTTTGATCAGAACCCTGTATTAAATATATTTTTTCCAACTTCTAGTAGTGCCTTCACATAGCCAGAAGTCAATTAAGTAAAATTAAACAAAATTCAAAAGAGTGAATAATCAAGTCTTTGGACAACTGTCTTTTGATGTAACTGTGCTAGAGACAAACTGCTTGGGTTCAATAAAAAATGCTTAAAACATATGTGGCATACAGAAAAAACTAGAAAAACACCAGTATTAGTATTACTATTACATTAGTATATTACACTTATATTATATTGTTATATTATATTATATTATATTATATTATATTATATTATATTTTATATTATATTATGAATTATTCTATTCTACTACTGTCATGGTTTTAATGCCCCCCCCCACTAATGTCACAATTTAATTGCTGTAGTAACAGTTTTGAGAGGTGAGACCTTTAAGAGATAAGTGATAAGTGCTGTTATTCTGGGAATAATTTAGGGGAAAACATATTTATAAGAAACCAAACAAGTTCAGCCTAATTTGTGTCATTCCTATATGCTCCCTCACCACCTGATGCTTTCTGCCATGCCATGATGGCCCTCACCAAGTGCAGCCCCTTGATCTCAGACTTTCCAGCCTTCAGATCCACAAGCCTTGAATAAATTTCTATTGCTTATAATTCACCCAGTTTGTGATATTATGTTATAAAGGCAGAAAATGAACTAAAACAATTAAGTTGAATGTTTCTACTACTGCAAATAAAGCATGGTTCTCACTTCTTCGTTACTCATGTTACTGAAAGTCATTCTTTTATCTACTCACCTATCCACCCAGCACAATGGATGTGTACCTACAAAGTTGTTTTCCTCGGCCACTATATTGAATTAATTGTCAACAGTTAATTCCAATGCATTACTTAACTGACAAATTTGTGCATTTATTCCATTGACATTACCATTTTACTGCAAAAAAAACATCCTTCTGTTTTCTGCACTATCCAAATAACTAAGTTGAGTTCTAACAAATACGAAAACTTTTTAACCCTGCCCTTAGCAAACCCTCTAAATCCTTTAAAATGACATTCAAAGACCCCTAATCTCAGGTGGCTTACTTAGCAGACATGAACTATTACATGCTTCTATCCCAATCTAAGTTTATTTACCCAGGAATTATTTACAGTTACCCCAACCAGACCCACTGTTTCTCACCCTCATCAAAACAGAAGACTTGCTGGGCCTGGTGACTCAGGCCTATAATCCCAGCACTCAGGAGGCAGAGGCAGGAGGATTGCTGAGTTTGGGGCTTGCCTGGGCTACATAGTGAGATCAGAGCCAGATTGAACTACAAAGCAAGGCCCTGTCTCAAAAAAACAAAACAAAAACCCAGAAGACTCATCTTGGCCCTAAATTATTCCATGAATCCTTTCTCAAGTCATAAAGATTTCAACATAAATTCACATCTCTTTAAACTACCTTTTAAATATCTCTCCCTTCCTGTAGTTCTCAATGAACTGTAGGGTCATTAAGAAGAGGTACAAAGTTCTGGTAATCGGTATATGACTATTGAACAAATGATGATAACTATCTAAGAAATAGTCATTTAAGTTACTATGCATAGTGAAAACGAACAAGGGCAGAAGAGTTATTTTACCTCCATTCACTAAATGCTTAACTCTGACAGCTACATCTAGCCATACATAAAGTGTGTGCTTTATTCTTGTTTCCTGGACTACAAATCATCTTAAATGTCTCTTGTTAATTCTTGTATTACAGAAGTAATATTCATAACAAAATTCTGTATTAGGCATAACTGGTAATTAATGACTTAACAAAATCAAGCTGATTATTAAAAAGTCCTTATCTGATAACTGTTCATTTGGCATTGTTTACCCCTCCTTTCTTCTTTCCTCTTTATTTAGCTGCTGCTCACCACTTTGTCAGAGGATTTTGAGCTTGTCACCTCTGTTCTCCCAAAGATTGTCCACTGGATTTTGCCTGCCTGCACCAATTCAATTCATAATTTCAAAAAGTCTCACACTCATCTACAGAAATCAATCCTCTTTAAATCTTTGACTTTCCCCTTACTTCTGTCAAGTCTTGTCAAGTAACCTCATGTAAATATACCATTTCTCAACTTGAATCCAAAGCAATCCCAATCATACCATTATATTTTTACAGGTATTTCCATATTTCAGATTTCTACATTTAAGTATTTAATTAAAAATTGGAATTTCTACAACTTAGGTTTTTAAAAGGCTTTTAATAATTAAGATATTTTATTTTTAATTTCATAGGAAATATACTAATTACCACTAAAATTAAATGTAATAATGAAAGAAATGCTACTGAATCATGTTCATGGAGGTAAATAGTGGAGGGTAAATAGTGCCTTATAACTAAAGTTGGACCTAACATCCATTCAGTATTATTTTCTGTATGAATTCTTTTCCTAAGAAAGCTTTATAATTATTTAGAATACATTATTTTCTTAACAAAAATAGGTCATAAACTTTTATTTACTTAACAAAACCAAAATAAAACCAAATAAACATTCTGAAAAGTATTGACACAAACCAACTGGTTGAAGGCAAATTAATTTGACAAGATTTCAAGAGTCAAACTCAAGTTATGATTTACACAAGAATTTTCAGCAATCATTTCATATGTGGAAACTCTTACTTCATCACTGCCCTCTGCCGGTGGCACCACTTTTCCTTTAATTTTTTTCTCCATGCCTGAACCTTGGCTTCACAAAATTACTTTTGACCTCTATTTAAACCATCTCAGCTAAAAATAGCCTAACCATCTGGAATTTAGTAAGGCTGCAAGAAATAAATGGTGCTTCAATGGAAATCTCTGCACTGCTTAGAAGAGCACACCTTTCCAAGGTGTCTGAGTGGGACTCTGTACCTTTCATTGACTTTACAAACCAGTAAATTGTAGATAACTGATAGCAAAATAAAATAACTCATTAATACAGACATCCAAAGTAAGTCCTATCAAGTACAGTTAACCTCTTTCTTTGTTGTTGGAACAAGACAGTTTTACCCACTTACAAACTTATTTTAGTATTACTGATTTATAAATGTCTCATTTAAAAAAATTCTCCTCGGATTTGGCTTTAATATCTACCTGACTTCCTCTTTACTAATGAGTTAGGTATAATCTTTATATTTCAATGAGAATCATGACATCTACCTTTTAAAAAGAAGTATTGTCTAACAAGCTACAGATGAACTACATATTTCCCCCAGAGAAAGTATTAGAAATAAAATGGTATAAAGCCCTGGCCCAGAGGGTTAGCTCAGTGGTTCCGGTGCCTGCCTCACAAGCACAAGGTCCTGAGTTCGATCCCCGGTAACCACATATAATGCTGGGTGTGGAGACACACCCACCAACAATCAACACCGCATACCACAATGCCGGACGTGGTGGCTCATGCCTGTAATCCCAGCACTTGGGAGGCAGAGACAGGAGGATTGCTGAGTTCATGGTGGCTTGCCTGGGCACCATAGTGAGCTCAGGGCCAGCCTGAACTACAAAGCGAGACCCTGTCTCAAAAGCAAAAAAAAAAAAATGGCAAAGCCTTATAAATAATACAGCTACACTCAAATGAAAAAAAATCTTTTGCCTTTGCACCAACCCATACTTCCTTAATGCCTATCATGTACTCACTAGTTATGGTTCCAACGGAACTAGATCAGGGATTTAGGAAAGAGGAGGTGGAGGAAGGATATCAGAGGGAGGAAAAGATAAATAAAACAACACCCTGAATAAATTCTCATACACTGATAAAAAAAACTAACTCTAGTTATTTACTTACAAAATATAACAATGACTTAAGAATCAGTCTTACATATACTGTAGTAGGGACCAACAGGATGCAAAAGTTATTTGTTGAATCAATCTTTCTCTGTAGAGGGTAAGGGGACAGGTAGCAAAGACTAAAGTGAGTTTCATCTCTAAGTGTTTTGTATGGAACTGCACAGCCAACTTCAAAATCTTAATCACTTACTTAATGTTATTGGAACTTAAGACACAGAAGATAGGATACACAAAAGTAAGAACTTTGCAGATTGGCATCACTTTCTACAATACAAATATGTAATGATAACTTTTTAATCTATATTAACTCATTAAATAAATTAGAGAATATTATATGCTTCAAGTTCACTTGCAGCCCCTTTCCAACTTGAGCATTGTAATCAACTAACTTACTACTTACTAACGAAGTTGCTCCTTACTTGCTCTGAATACTAGTTTACTTTTACTATACCAATAAAAAATGCAAATTTTGACCCTATGCTATAAATGAAGGAAATAACTGTCATCCACAGTACTCAATAGATTTTTCTCTTTCTGGCTTCCTTCCAGAATCCAGAACCACTGAAAGGAGCAAGTAATTTCCTGCAGCTATTGAAACTGTTCCTGCCTCTAGCACTGAGGAAGGATTCTGGAACTGGCAAAGGATTTTCTCCTTAGCTTCAGAAGTACATACTCACAGGTTTACAAAGATAAATTGAAAAATTTAAATAAAAGAAGGGATTAGCTAGGATGTATAGAGCAAGAAAGAAAAAACTGAGAACAATAGTTTTCAATAAGTGATTAATATAAGGTACTATTTGTAGGAATTAACTTTAAAATTTGCATTATATTTTATAGTTTACAGTATACTGGAGACTACGGTATTTAATTTTCACAACAACCTTAATAGATAAAAAAAATCCTTTTTATAAATGAGAAACCAGTATTCAGAATGATTAACTTGTTCAAGATAATATAGTTTACACTGATGGAGCCCTTTTATTAATTAATTTATTAACTTATTCATTCTGCCATGATTATTTTTACATCTACTCCTCAATGTATTAGAAATTACAGCACCTAAGTAGCTTTGAAGCATCACTGTGTTTTACATACAGAAAACCTGCAATAAACTATTTGTTGAATAAATAAAGATTACACTGAAAACAACATAAAATATGAGAATGACAAATACTAAAAAGTAGTGTTACATTCCAATGAAAAAGAATTTGACAAAACACTGTAACTTCATGACTTGGAAAGGAAAAATTTGTAAATACATATGTTTTAATACAAATATTTAAGTATGTATCTGTTTGATATATGTAGAATAATTACTGTTTTAGTGTTTTTAAAGTTACATTTCTTATACTAGAATATGTCATTCTGTCTTTAAGACTGGATGTTTATCATTTAAATATTTGGGTGGAAAAAAGATAATTAAAATGCATACAACAAATACTTTATCACATATTTCACTGTTTATGTGGATGCACATGCACGTTTTTCAAAATGGCAAAAAAAGTTTTTTGTATCAGAATTTAAAAATTGTTACAGATGCAATCAATGTTCTCAAAATAATTTGTTGTAAAAACTATTATAATCCTACAGAAACTGTTTATATTGCACTTAAAAATCAGTTTGTTCATAATTCCCACAACTAGTTGGTATGGTAAAGAAATCAGTAAACTTACTTTTATGTGTAACATCTTTAACATTTGCTCCCTTTTCTGTGCTTGTGATTAAATGTAACATTTTGAAATCCCAAAGTTCTGAGAAAAACATAAATCCTTGTCTCACAGCTGCTGTTTGACTCTGGAAACACATGCATTTTCTTTTCAAGCATCTACCATCAAAATTCCCAAAGGGCTTAGACTGGAGAACACCTGCATCTCTTCATTTAGTTCCAATAACAGAGCCCAAACTGCAGAATTACAAAAATAGATGCTCTGTTCAGCTGTAGTTACATTTTGCCCCTAATTCCCGTGAACAAAAATGCTAGGAGCATGAAATCATTCAGGCAAGCTCTGTCATCAAGAGGATAAGATTTTTTGCACCAGAAGCCTAGTGGGAACATGATAGAAAACTGGCAACAATTACAGATAAAGTACATAGTAAAGTCCTCAGGGAGAAGAGAGGAAATGTAATAAGATAGATGGGTATAATTTTTACACATTTATGCCCAAACCACAAATGTGAATTGTCTCTAATTGCTACAATCTATAACTATTCTTACTCATGTGCTCTGTCAAATATACTAAAAACATAACTTTAAGGCAATCCACTTAATTCTACCTAAAAAGAATTTTGAAACAAAGAAGAAATTACTTATAAACTGAAAATTATAATATAAATAACATCTCCATTTTAAAGTCTGCTTAGTCAAATTCTAACCAACCAACTAACTTGAATAGAATATATATGCTGGTATATTTTAATCAAGAAAGAACTATTCTCCAATTTAACTCAATCTTCTGAAGCTACATTTGTAATTGTTACTTTCCTTTCTATTAAAAATAACCAAAAATTCCCCATATTTTATGACCAAAGTCTAAATATTTAAAAAATTGATGACAACCTACTAAAGTACAATGTTATATGTGAAACTGATTAAATTGAGAAATAATATTTTGGCTTAAATTGCTACTCTATTTACAGTTTATCTTAAGAGAAACACTTCTTTTACATTGTTTTAGAATATCATTATAATCAACTAATTCTTTTTAATCTTACCAAAAAAATGTTATTTTTCATTTTATATAGTGTAAGTGATAGCTAAAATTTGGATTGTGGATTTCAAATAAAATAAATGGATAAAGAGATGTAAAGATACAGCTGGTAACTAAAATTGTAAGTGCTGATTAATGGATCCAATTAGAACAAAGAGGATCTACAATAATTACAGAAATGACTTACTTAAGGAAAAAAGAAAAATTTGTTTCAAGAGATCAAAAGAAAAGAAAGACCCAGCACTGTTCAGTGTCAAGAACTGTAACAGAAGTAACATTTTATCTATCTCCAGTTTCATAATTTTCAGTCACACTAAGGACTTTATTAATTATGAGACATATCAACATATTGCATCAGTTCCTTTTGCCCAATGTTCCATAGTCATCACGACACAAAGATGATCCAACAAGGTGTCTACACATGGAGTGAAGGACAAATTAATCCTGAGTTAAGAAACCAAATGTTTTATAATGGGTAATAAGCATACCTTCCCTTTACTACAGAGGGAGATACTTCATCTTATCTCAAAGGCCATTCACTATACAAACATCTTTGAAAGAATACTCCAAAAGAAAAAGCAGTCGGTGCCTCCACTAACAAGATTTCCAAAACCACCGCAGACCTACAGTAACTTGTTTCTCAACATGTGGAGGCCAATACAGATGAAAGTTTTAGTAAAACCGTATGATCATAGCAGTAAATGCAAAGACTGAAGAAGATGAAAAAAAAAAGGGGGGGAGGACCTAAATTGGGTATATTTAAGGCTGATACATTATTGCTCATCATTAATATAAGTAAAACCAGAACAGGGAATAGAACTTACAGTCCAATGAACAAAGGATCTAGCAATAATTAAATCTGTCTAACTGAGGAAGACATTGGTAGATATTTTCTTCAATAGTAATTATATGAAGGAGAAGAGGAAGAAATAGAAAGCAGGAGGCACTTAGGTATTAAAAACTTACTTTTTAGTAATTTTACTTTTTAAGCAACTTTTACCTATGAAGGAGCCAGAGAAAAATCTATCACCCCTTCTGACTTATAAGAGCTATACAAACATAAGAAATGTCAGTATCATTCAATTGTCCCCTGAAAGTAACTGTGAATACAGAATGTGGGTTGGCATGCAGACTTCCCACAAGAGCCCTCACCCCACTTTGTAATCAGTCAGCCAGCCAAGTATAGAGCGCAATCAAGGAATGAAAAGGGAAAAGTGCTAAGGGAGTTGCTAAGACTCCAAAGACAAAGCAGTGTTGTGAGATCATGAAAATATGGCTCTGTTTACAGTGCTTAATATAAAGAGGCTCCTTCAAGGAGGGAAGGACCAAATGTTTTATAATAGGTAATAAGCATACCCATTTTTTGAGACTGGGTCTTGCTTTGTAGTTCAGGCTGGTCCTGAACTTACTATGTAGTCCAGGCAAGTCTTGAACTCAGCATCTAAGCAATCCTCCTGCTTCTACCTCCCAAGTAATGGGATGACAGGCATGAGCCACCATGTCCAGCACTGTGGTGTGTGGTACTGATTGCTGGTGGGCGTGAGTCATCATGCCCAGTATGTGGTTATCGGGAATCAAACTCTGGACCTTGCATTTGCAAGGCAGATGCCAGAACCAGTGAGCTCAATCCCTAGCCCATGGTAAGGACTTTTAAGGCTAAGAGATCCAGTGTCAAGTAGTTCAGATCCTAAAGTTAAAAGACACAGTGGTAAACAACTAGAAAGTGAGAAACGTTATAATCTAAAGCCCCAGCTGCCAGTTCAGAGTCTGACCATTAGTAAAGTTGTCCATTCCTTCACAATTTAAAATCACAGTCAATAACTCTACCTTATTAAACTCCTCTCAAAAATCAAGTAACTGAGTTCTACATAATATCTACAACATCTTCTGGGCCTAGGTTTCAGCTCCTCTCCTTCAATTTGGGAGCAAAGACACATGGTGACTATCTTTCACTTATTATGCCAAAAACCTGTTACATACGATCATCACTGAAAATTCTATAAATTCAGGGGGAAAATTCATTAACAAAGTAACATACACATCTATCTGTTTCTGAAAAAGACAGCAGGGATAACTGGCAGTTCTTTTTCAATATTCACCTAAATAGCTTTAACTACTTAGCTTCCTTTTTTAAACATCAGAAAAGACTCCTGTTTTGTCCCATTCCCATGATATATTCCAGTCTCAAAAAATCAAAGAAAAGTGAATATAATCTTGTTACTTGCTCACTTACTTGCTTTTGTTAAAACTGACTTTAAAAAGAATACTTATGAGCTCTCTAAACCATGTCATAAATACCTAAGCCTTGAATATGGGTAGCAGTTCCATGGGAGATGGAAAACTTAAATTGAAAAACAGCCTAAATAAATGTGAATACAGTTTACATAAAAACACATTAAATTTCAGGATTTACACATACCCAAAGAAGTATTTTCAAAGTACCAATAAGATAATTACAGTAAATTTTTACACAAAAATCCAAAAAAATGTCACTAAATATAATACTAATGATGAATATTAATGAATTTCTTTAACAAAAAGGTGCTGTGCAAAATTTCTCCCATAAATATACATGTTAGATAATTTTTCCAATAGCTTACTTTTAGATTCATATAAAAAGACAAGTGCAAATATAATTTTTAACCACAGAAAAAATTAAATTACAAAGACTAACATAAATATATTTAGATCACTTTACTATTAAAATATGTTTGACTTGGGCTGGAGATTTAGCTCAGTGTTTCCGGTGCCTGCCTCGCAAGTACAAGGTCCTGAGTTCAATCCTGGGTAACCACATACAATGCTGGGCATGGTGACTCACACCCACCAGCCATCAATACCACATACCACAGTGCCAGGTGTGGTGACTCACACCTGTAATCCCAGCACTCAGGAGGCAGAGGCAGGAGGATTGCTGAGTTCGAGGTTTGCCTGGGCTACACAGTGAGCTCAGGCCAGCCTGAACTACAAAGCGAGACCCTGTCTCAAAAAAAACAAAAAAATATTTTTGACTCCTTAATTTATACTAATTGTATGCAAAACAAAAATACAAGGTCCGGTCTAACTCAGGAATATGTAACATATTCAAATAAGGGTGACCCTTTCATATGTATCAAAACTATAACTGAAGGATCTGGTAAATTTAATTACTACTATCTTAATATTTTGACAATTTGAGAATAAAAACTACCCAAAAAGTACTATATGGACAATTACACCAAACAGTTAATGAACAGCTCAATTTAGGGATATGATTATATAGTCACTACTCCCCTAAAAAAGAGATAAGTAATCTAGCTCACTTTATGTTTTTATAAATAAAATTCACATTGATTCATTAATGCATTGTAAATGATTATTTTTGTGCTGCAAGAGCCCAAAACAATGGTTGAAGTCACTGACACCATAGTTTACAAAACCTAAAATATTTTTATCTGTCCCTTTGTTAAAATATCAGTCTCTTCTTTAAAAGATGCATAAAATCTCTTCCACATACAGTCCTAATTTGGATCTTGGCATCATTTTCATATCATTTCTTCCAGACTCATACCATCATTTTGAGGAATGTTATCTCTGGAATCATGATGATAAGGCATTCTCCGATTGGCCTTCCAATTCTCATTTGCAGTGTTTAGCTGTAAATGGTACTGCCACAGAAGTAATTTTTCAAAATTTTCTTATATTCTTATATATGTGCACTTATGATCTGCTTTAATATTTACCTCCATATTATCTGTCTAGTTAATTATAAATCCTTTTGGAGTACACTTTGGACTCAGTAATGCTTAACATACTCTGTATAGACTACAGTTCTTACTGAAGAGTGAGTGTTAACAAGTAGCTCTACTACCATGCAGCTACTATGAAATCACTTGAACTGATCAACTAATTCTTTAAAAACAAGTGCTTTTTAGATATTACTGTCTTACTACTATATTTTTAATCTCATTGGCTGATCATCTTGGCTTTACTAACTATACACTAGCTAACTGCTCTCCCCTGGATGGTCTCTACCTAACATAACTTCCTCTGTTCCTAGCCTTTGTTGAACTTTCTTATATCATCTCTACATATTAGAGGACGACTGTTACTATAGTACAGAACAAAATAAAATAGATTCCAATCAAGATGCTACTACAGAAAACATATAAATCCAAAACATGTTATTATAACCTCTCTATGCATTTTGTTTGTTTGCCTTTGTGATTCCACTATCAAAACATTTCCTTTCTACAAAACTATAGAAGGCTGAAACAACCAATTTTAACATGGCAAAGGGTGGGACATAGTCAAAGGAAAGTAGATGTTACCTGCCATGTATTTCAAAACTCAGTTTGAATTTATACATATAAATCTGAGCTTAAGAACTATACAGATAAATTCTCTCATATTGTTGTACACATTTAAATAATCAAAAAAGACACCAAAATAATTCACTTGAATGTTAGAAGAGCAAAACTTCAGAAAAGATCCCAAAAAACACAAACTGGTTTTCACAAAGCCTAATTTAAAAAGCCTTTCTGGAAAGGAAAATGCCAAATGATGCAATAATGATAGGTTTGTACTTACCAGAACTGTGGCAGTAGTCCATATATTGTGGAACTTGGATTGTGAAGGCTATCAAGTCTGGAGCTAAAAGAGATTCTGGCTTTCTACTCTCATTCAGCCACTTGGTGCTATGAAGGTCTTTAGTGTCAGAAGGACCCTGAAGCAAGGGAATCAACTTTTCTTTTCCACTGTCACCTGAACAGAAATATTTAGTGAAAAACAAACTAATAAACAAACAAACATAAATGTTGCTAAGTAAAATATTATTGGAGTAGTATAAAGTTGCTTGATCTTAAAAAATACTAATATAATATTTCAATTAGATTTGGTATCCTTAGCTGCCTATTTAGTTACACTTTTAATAAGTGTAGCTGTTGAAAGCAATTCTAACTTAAAATTATGTTTAAACATTCTGCTAGTGAAGGTAGAACATATTCAAAAATGTTTACGAAAAGAAGTAATGTGAAGATTGTCTTCTAAAACTTTTACAGAGTCTGTAGTAATACCAACTTATGTTGAAATTTATTTTGCACTGAGTAATTACAAATGAGGAAAAACTATGAAATAAAACACTAGCAGGAAGGAGGAGTCAGTTAACAGCCCTAAATTTAAAATAGGTTTTGTTTTCAATCCTAGTATTCTAACAATTTTATTTAATATTTTATTGCAATATATAACTTCTAATTCTTCCAAAGTATGATAAGCCTTCAGTTTTTCATCATAACTTCTTAAAATTATGCATTTTTATAATTAAAAATTAATTTCTTTAAGTCATGAAGTGTCATTCTGGCACTATTAAACCTTTTTAAGTAAAACTAAAAAAAATTAAAACCTCTGATTCATAGGAACAATGAGTAAATTCTTATTTCAGTAACGCTCCTTGTAAAACGCAAGGCCAATTCTCCTATACAGGCAATAAAGTTTTACACGGTCCAGCTGCACATACCTGGGGCTTTGGCACAAATTTTTATTGATCCCACAGTCCCAGAGGCACATTTGACCAATGATGTGCTGCAGTACTTCAATTCAACATTCTGGATTGAGCCCTCAAGAGTTGGCAGGGGATTCTTAGATTTCACACCTAATAAAAGAAAACTGCAAATGTACTAGCCGATTGAATTTAAATAATTTTTATACTCCTTCACCAAGGCATTTAAACTTAATTATAGTTTAATTATCCACCTCAGATGTTCTTACAGTATTTGTGTTAGGTTTCAGAGTTCAGTGTTTAAAAGGTGAAAGGATGCAATTTTTAACTAAATGGGCTGAACTCTCATAACCATACTTAGTTCTTGATTACTTAGGTTCAAAAGGTAAAATATACAAATATTTACTTAAAAAGCAAGAGTTTTTAAAAAATATTTTGCTTTAAAATACATCATAATAATTTTCTTTTTGAAAAAATATCTAACCCATAAGTTGAGTTTAGTTTTGGCAAAAGTATTTATACAGGAAACTACCTGAGTAAACAAAATGTCTTAGTCAGACGGATTGAGGAAGTAAAAACAGTTAAATTCAAATACAATAGTTCATAAGCAAAAGGAAATTAAAGAGAATTTTACCAAGTAACCAAAAAAGTAAATATTGGGGCCACAGATTTAGCTCAGTGGTTCCAGTGTTTGCCTAGTAAAAGCAAGGTCCCCAGTTCAATCCCTGGTAACTACATACTACAATGCCGGGCATGGTGGCTCATGCCCAAAAGCAATCAGTACCAAACACCACAATGCCGGGCATGGTAGCTCATGCCTGTAATCCCAGCACTCGGGAAGCAGAGGCAGGAGGATTGCTGAGTTCCAGGCTAGGCTGGGCTACACAGTGAGTTCAGTGCTAATCTGAAATACAAAGTGGGAGCCTGTCTCAAAAAAAAAAAAAAAGGAAATATTAACATCTTTTCTACCTACTTCTTGTTGAAGGATACAGATAATAATTACCATAAATAAGTGACTAGGAAAAGTGGAGAACTTCCAGGTTGGTTTAAAGGGTAAATGAGAATTATACAGGTAAAGAAGCAATAAAACATCATTTTGACAGTACTGACAACTATTACAGTGAGGGCAGTGGTGGTGACGATGATGTTGACAATGATGATGACCATGACCATTCTAACATTTAGTAGGGTCTAAGCTTGTCTTACGCATATAAGCCAAATGAATCCTCATAAAAGCCCAACAATAGAGTATTACTTTCCTTATGTGACAGAGAATACAGTGAAGTACAGGAGTTAATTAACATTTGTTCAGTGCATTACAGTAAGTGAAAGAGAAAAGCTGTTTAACACAATCTGATCCACCAGAGGTTTCTCTTTTTTTAATAAATTGAGTTTACTGGTACATTTTAGGAATACATTATATTGTATTCATAATTAAGAATCTGTACCTGTACATATCTTATTTTTTCCATGTGCTAATCTCTGTTCAACTCTCCAACCACCATATACATAAGCTTTGTTCCTGTTTTTTCCTTTTACCATCAAATTTGTTTCTTTTCTTAGCTTTTCCCTACATCCCCCCATTCCTCTTTCCCTTTTGTCTTCCTATTTTGCAATACCTAACATACATTCAGGACCTCATTTGCACCTTCAGTTTTGCAGCCTAGAAAAAAAAAAAAAACAACATGGTATTTACATATCTGTCCTATTTATTTCCCTTATATGGCCTCAAGATGCATCCCTTTTACTATGAATGTCTCTAACCTATCATTCTTTATGGTTGAGTAATACTCCATTTTATTTTTTAAAAACATACATCTACTTTATCCACTCTCCTGTTGATGGCATATGGGCTGCTTCCAAGATTTAGCTATCACAAACTGAGCTGACTATAAATATGGGTACACACGTGTCACTGTGATATGATATTTTTAATTATTTTGTGAACATACCTAGCAGGGTTCATCAAGGTCAAATGAGAGCTCCAACCTAGTGTTTTAAGAGATCTCCATTCTCATTTCCACAGTGGTTGCACCAGTCTACATTCCCACCACAGGAGAAGAGTTCCTTTCTCCCCACAGCCACATAAAATTTGTTATTGGCTGATTTCTTGACAGAAGCTATTTTCTTGAGTTTTTATTTTTATTGGTACATTGTATATATACATCACAATCACACTCAATATTGGAAATTTGTACCAGTATATGGCAGGATTTAATTCGAAACTCAGGGTTGTTTTCATCTGCATCTCTTGATTGACTAGTTATTGAGTCAAACACTTTCACTGGATGAATGATAGCCTCATTAATAAATGATGCTTAAAAAACTGGGTTTTGGTCCCAGCACTCGGGAGGCAGAGACAGGAGGATTGCTGAGTTCATGGCAGCTTGCCTGGGCACCATAGTGAGCTCAGGGCCAGCCTGAACTACAAAGCGAGACCCTGTCTCAAAAAAAAAAAAAAAAAAAAAAAAGCTGGGTTTTAACCTGCAAAATACTAAAACTAGACCTAAACCTTTCACAGTGCACTAAAATGAAATCAAGGTAAATTAAATATCTAAATTATATAAACAGAAACACTAAAATTGCTGGAGATAGGTCACGTAGAACTCTGGGAGACATTGCGATAGGGTAAGACTTTATGAACAAAACCTCAGTAGCACGGGAACTAGCACAAAGAATCAACTGGGATCTCACTTTATTAAAAAGCTTCTGCATATGAGAAACCACCAACAGAGGGATAAGACAATCTACAACATGGGAAAAAATTTATCAGCTATTCCTCAAAAATCTACTATCTAAAATATATAAAGAAATTTTAAAAATCAAATACCCCTAATTTAAAGACCCAATTCAAAAACGGGCATTTGATATGAACAACATTTTTAAGGTCAAGAAGTAAAAGAAAAAAAAATGAAGTAAAACAGCAAAGAAACATAATTTTTGTCTTTTTACCATTGATTTTGCCTATGTTCATAAAAATCAAACAATTCATTTTCCATTCTTTTCCCTATTCTGTTTCTGGGCAATTACATGATACCACCCTTCATATTTGAAGTTTCTTTACCAAGTCTGAATAATTAAAGAAACCATGAGCTATCTCTGCTAGGATTATTAAAACTCATTCTAAAATCTTGGGTTTCAAGCTTTAATGCTTTCAAGATGACACATAATATTTCCACAAGATTATGGCAGAGTCTCCCTTCAGAGTAGCCCAGGAATGTGCAATTTAACTAACACACTGAATGATGTGCAAATGGCTAGAGGGTACCATCTTTCTGAAAAACAGGATCTCACATACCCACACTTATTTTAGCAGGAGCTATTAGTTTGCTAATTTTTTTTTTTTTTTGAGACAGGGTCTAGCTTTATAGTTCAGGCTGGCCCTGAAGTTTGCTAAATTTTATTTGGCCATTATATAACAATATATCAATTAGTTGCTAGTTACCAGTATTTGACACCTGTGCTGCATTAAAAATAGTATCTATTATCCTCAGGGCAGGAATTTTAAGCTGGAGTATGTTATAGACTTTCAGAAGTCCAAGAAATCTATCAAATGGTATTTAAAATGTTGTGTACATGTTCATTTGGGTAAGGCATTTTATCAGATTCTAAAAATCCATGATTCAAAAAGAATTAAATATCTCAAAATTTAAATGACACCAATACTTACAAAATCGCAGTAGAAGCCATACAAATTGTCATAGCACCTAACACTGTCTGAGAACCTTACTAATTGCCATACACATTGCCTACTTTATTCACCACACATGAAAAAAGTAGCTATTACTATATTTTAACATATGGGAGGATGAAAACATAAGAGAAATAGCAAAATCCCCCAAGATGCAAGTCACAAAATGGCAAAGCCTGGATTATACCTGCTATAAGAAAGGATGCTGAGCTATTCTGCACATTTAATTCTACCGAAGTTATAATGGGTGGTTTACCCTTCTTCAACCACTATGCTAAAATGTGGAAGACAGACAACTGAGTAAATTTTACATGGGTTCCCAAGCCTCAGACTCAGTCAATGCCAATTTTTCAAAAACCACAAAGAGCCTAGATAGGAGTGAGCAGGCAAGAGGGGCTACACATTTAGCTCAGTAGCACTGTGCCTGCCTGGCAAGAGCAAGATCCAAGACTTTTCAAGTACTGGGTATCAAACTTGAAAATCAAATTTTCTCAACAGTTTTTCAGAGTGTTCAGAACTGAAAGAAATAAATCAGTTTCTAATAGGTACAAAGAAAAAAGAATCTGGATCATAGAAATGATTTTGTTTTTAAACTATAACGGGGCTTCTTTTATAGTTTATAAAGTTCAGGATTCCATTTCAAATTTCTCTTATCAATATTTCATGCATTTTAATGAAAATTACCCAAAAAATTTGCCAGAAATCTCTTTTGTTTTGTTCTTGTCTTTGTCTGTTGGTAGTACCAGCAATTGAACCCTGAGACTCCACACTGAGTCATATAAAATAGTCAAAATAAAAACTGAGTCAGTTTTTATTTTTCTGTACTAGAAGTTACTGATGTTTGTGTCCAACCAAAAAGAGATAGTAGTAGAGCAAGAAAGGAACCTACACAAGCTGGAGATATAGCTAAATGGTGGTGCTATAAACATGGGACAAAACATGCAGTCCCTGGATTCACTTTTTTAGTTTTTACTTAAAAAAAAAAAAAAAACAAAGAAAGGAAAAAGGAAGGGAGGAAATACATGATCTGAGAAACAAGATCCAACAGAGGAGAAAGGGAAACCTGAACAATGATAAAAGAAAACTTCAGAATATTTCTTACTACATTAAGTCTTAATGAATGAAGATTGAAACAGAAAAATGCATTAAAAGAATTCAAAAGTTATAGCATGTTTATGAAAATACTGAAAGAAAACTTATGTTTGGTCAGAGTATGGGAGAATTAATTTGGAGGAAGTATACAGAACACAATAATCAAGTAAAAGTAACAAAACAAGCCAAAAATAATTACAAGAATAAAAGTTATATATTAAAAAAGTTAACTGGTAATATATAACATGTACATACAGCCATAGTATGTCCCTGTTGAATATAGATTCAAGAAAAAACTATGATATATTCAAAAATTTAGGAGGAAAAACTAGACAAAATGAATATTTGTCCCAAAAGCTAAACCTTTGGTGGTATACAAAACAATAGTGCCCCACAAGGAACCCAGACTTGTAAATACATTACAAGGCAAAGGAGAATTAAAGTTCTTAAAGAGCTGACTTTTTAATAAGAAGGTGATCCTATACTATGCAGGATGTGCCACTGTAATCAGAAAAATTCTTTTTTAAAAAATTTTACTAGCCCCAGTTTGCACTACATGCAGTGGATAATTATCTTACAGGGTGAATACACAGGTACACACCACAGCTTGTTTCTTTTTCTAATCCCCTTGTCCTCCCTCAGTTCTAATTGCCCCACCTCATTTTCATTCTTGTTGATACTCTGTCTTAGCTCATGTTATGGCATAAAATATTTACATTCATTGAGGTTATCATGATCCTGTACATGATATAGCCTTTTTCTACTTCTTTCTAGCCCCCTTCCTCTTCATTCTTTCCCTTGTTCCATTTCTACTGCAAGAAATCCATCCCCTTGTCCCGTTTGATTCTTCTTTTATTATTTTATTTCTTTATACTTTTCTCACTCAAATATGATACTAGAGGGTTTTTAAACTTCTGTCTGGTTTATTTCACCCAGTATTACATCCTTCAGATGCATCCATTTTCTTACAAATACCTCAAATTTGTTAAAGAAGCTATCTTTCCTCCATTGAGGGTATTTGCCTGCTGTGTCAAAAATGAGGCGGCTTAGTGTATCTGGGGTTGTTTCTGGATCTTATCTGTTCCACTGATCTTCTGGTCTGTTTCTTTGCCAGTAACCTGCTGTTTTTGTCACAGTGGCTTTCTAGAGGAGTTTCACGTTGGGGCTTGTGAAACCTGTGCTCTGTCCTTCATGCCTATGATTACTTTGGCCATTCCAGGTCTCTTGTGGTTCCAGATAAATTTTCAGATTATTTTCCCTAGCTCTGTGACATATGCTGTTGGGATTTGAATCAGGATTGCATTAAATCTGTATAGTAGTTTTGGCAATATGGCCATTTTGATGATATTGATATCTTCCTACCTAGAACAAGAGATGTCTTTCCATTTTTTGATAGCCTCTTCAATCTCCCTTTTCAGAGTATGGTGGTTTTCAAGGTTGTCTTTTAGCTCCTTTGTTACACTGATTCCTATGTTTTCGTTTTGGGGGGAGTGCTGTTGGGAAAGGAATTGATTTCCTTGATTTCTCTTTCAGTTAGTCTGTTGTTTGTGTACACAAAGGCGATTGATAATTGAGTGTTGATCTTGTATCCAGCTACGCTACTAAATCTGGCGATTAAGTCTATTCTTTTGGCTGACGTTTTAGGATCTCTGTATAGAGTATCATGTCATCAGCAAATAATGACCACTTAAATTCCTCCTTTCCTATTTTTATTCCTTTTAGTTCTTTCTCTTTTCTAATGTTCTCTTGTCTGTTGTGGCTAATGTTTTCAAAACTGTCTTTAACAGGAGTGGTGATAGTGGACAACCTTGTCTTGCTCCTGATCTTAGCGTGAAGGGTTTCAGTTTTCGACCATTTAGTATGATGCCAGAAGTAGTTTCTGATACACAGCTTTTATGAGGTTGAGATAAAGACCATCTCTTCCAATTTTTTGTAGGGTTTTGTTCATAAATGGGGGTTGGACTGTCAAATGCTTTTTCTGAATATGTTGAAATGACCACATGGTTTTTCTCCTTGAGTCTGGTTAACATATTGTATTGTATTTATTTATTTACATAAATTAAAACACCCTTGATCATATACTAGTACAAATTCTCCAATGTTATATGTGATTGTGAGATGTATATAAAATGTACCAATAAAGAATTCAATTTAAGGGCCGGAGGGTTAGCTCAGTGGTTCCGGCGCCTGCCTCGCAAGCCCAAGGACCTGAGTTTGATCCCCAGTAACCACATATAATGCTGGGCGTGGAGACACGCCCACCAACAATCAACATCGCATACCACAATGCCGGACGTGGTGGCTCACACCTGTAATCCCAGCACTCGGGAGGCAGAGACAGGAGGATTGCTGAGTTCGCGGCAGCTTGCCTGGGCACCATAGTGAGCTCAGGGCCAGCCTGAACTACAAAGCGAGACCCTGTCTCAAAAAGCAAAAAAAAAAAAAAAAAAAAAGAATTCAATTTTTAAAAAAATCCTTGAATCCCTGAGATGAATCGTACTTGTTCAGGGTGTATAATCTTCTCAGTGATCTTCTGTATTCTGTTTGCCAGTATCTTACTGAGGATTTTGGTGTCTATTTTCATTAGGGAGACTGGCCTGTAATTCTCTTTTTTGGTTGAGTCTTTCCCTGCTTTTGAAATCAAGATAACAGTTGCTTCCAGGAATGAAATTGGGAGCACTCCTTCCCTTTCCATTTCATTAAAGACTGAGGAGTAATAGCAATAGCTCTTCTCTAAAAGTCTTGTAGAATTCAGCAGTAAAGCCATCAGGACCCAGACTTTTCTTTGTCAGTAAGATTTTTTATTACCTTTTCAATTTCACAGATTCATATTGGGGGGGTAGCATTTTTGCTAAACAGCAAAACTTTGGGAGTTCATTATGTGTCTAGGATTCTATCCATTTCTTCTGTGTTTTCCATCTTATCGGAGTACAAGTTATCAAAGTAAGTGTTTATTATCCTCTGTATTTCTGTTGGATCTGTGGTTCATTCCCAATTGCATGGATTTGAGCCATTTCCATCCTTCTTTTGTAAAGGTGACTAAGAGTTTATGAATTTTATTTATCCTCTAGAAGAACCAACTCTTCAAATCCTTAATTTTTTTTGAATTGTTCTCATCTCCATTGAATTAATTTCTGCTCTAATCCTTATAATTTCCTCCCTTGTATAAGCTTTAGGTTTATTTTATTCCTCTTTTTCCAGTAGCTTGAAGTTCAGCATTAAGCTGTTTACGTGAGCTTGCTTTGTTTTCCTAGTATGGGCATTCACTGCTATGAATTTTCCTCACAGAACTGCTTCCACTGTGTCCCATAAATTTCTGTATGTTGTATTAGCATTATCATTTAACTGTATAAGCTGTCTAATTTCTTCTGTTACTCACTGGTTGCTCAGGAGAGTGTTGTTCAATTTCCGTGTGCTGTGAGGATCTTGGAATTCCTTTTGCTCCTAATCTCCAAATTCAGGACACTGGTCTGACAGTATACAGAAAATAACTTCAGTTCCCTTTCATGGGTTTCAGCATTTTCTGTGAACTAGCATGCGGTCTATTTTGGAGAATAACCATGTGTGGCGGAATACTCTGTAGACATCTATATAAAGTCTGTTTGTTCAAAGTTTGGTTCAGTTCAAGTATTTCATTTTTGACTTCTTGTCCAGTTGATCTGTCTGTTTGTAACAGTACGGAACTGAAATTCCCTTCTACTATTGTATTAATGCTTATCTGGTGTCTCATGTCCATTAATATTTGTTTTATACAGTTGAGTGGACTAGAATTTGGTGCATGAATATTTATGAATGTCGTTTCTTCCTCTTTGCTCCCTGCATGAGGATGTAGTGTCCTTCTTTGTCTCTCTTAGTCTAGGTTTGAGATCAATTCTGTCAACAAATAAGGGAGCCACTCCTGCTTTCTTGCAGTTTCCTGTCACATGGAGAATTGTTTCCCATGCTTTTATTTTAGTCTATGGATTTCATTCTGGATTAGGATGTGTTTCTTGTATACAGTATATTTTAAGATCCTGCTTCTTAATACATCCTGCCAGTATGTGACTTTTAATTGGCGCAATGAGACCATTAATATTAATGGTCATGACTGACATGGACTGATCTAGCCTTGTCACGATGTTTTCCTGTACTTGGTTCTTTTATTCTTTACTTTCACCCTTTCCATTCAGGTGCCTTGCTCAGTGAGTTCACTCTGTTGGTTCTCATGGAAGTGTACATTCACTGACTTTTTCTAAGATATTCTTTAGAAGTTTTTGGAGTGCAGGTTTTGTATTCATTAAGTTTTTCAGGTGTTCTTTGTCATGGAATTTTCTTACTTTCCCCCTGATTTTGAAAGACAGCTTTTCAGGATTCAACAAGCTAGGTTGAAAATTGTTTTGTTTCAATCCTTGAAATACTTTACCCAGGCTCTCCTTGACTTGAATGTTTGCTTTGAAAATTCTGCAGTGAGTGTGAAGGGCTTGCCTTTGCATGTTATTTGTTTCTTTTCTCTAAGTGCTGTCAATATTTTGTGCCTTTTGTTGTGTTTTTTTCAGTGTTGATCATTAATGCCAAGGTAGTACAGCATGGACAACTGGAGTTCTACATACCTCCCTAACTGGTTTGTCAATTCTTTTCATTTTCCTGTATAATTTTCTGTCATTCATCAGTAAACAATATTTTGTTTTGATTTGTTTTATATCTTTTGCACTGTCTTCTGCTTCCTCACTGACTTGAATCTGTCTTATGTTATTCTTCTCTGTATTATCCAGTAGCTAGTGGATTAATTTCTCATGGTCTCTTGCTATTTTCCATAAATTATTCCTCTCCTGTTCACTGGATGCAATCCTATCTTCTATGTCTCATATTCTTGCTTCACATTCATGCATCTGTTTTTTCAAACTTTCAATTGGGTTTTTCATCTCCTGGAAATGCATTTGAAACTGTTTAACAGATTCCATTAGTTCCATCATCAGAGATTCTATCATGTTACTGATCTCTTCGTTAGTGTTATTAATAATATCTTTGGCTGAGCAGCCCCGGGCCCGCCGTGCCGTGAGTCCAGCGGACCGGGGAACTTACGGCGGACGGACCGGAGCCAGCAGCCCCAGGCCCGCCGTGCCGTGAGTCCAGCGGACTGGGGAACTTACAGCGGACGGACTGGACCCAGCAGCCCCGGGCCCGCCGTGCCGTGAGTCCAGCGGACCGGGGAACTTGTGGCGGACGGACCGGACCCAGCAGCCCCGGGCCCGCCGTGCCGTGAGTCCAGCGGACTGGGGAACTTGCGGCGGGCGGACCGGACCGAGCAACTCCGAGCCCACCGTGCCATGCTTCCGGCGAACTGAGTGAGCAGCACGCGGACCCGGCTGCAGG
>PVIC010017181.1:0-33060 GCA_004025085.1 Thryonomys swinderianus | reverse complement strand
AAAAAAAAAAAAAAAAAAAAAAAAAAAAAAAAAAAAAAAAAAAAAAAAAAAAATGAGTAGAATATAGCTAATTCAAGAGGAGTAGCAATACAGGAATGGATGATCTGTCTCTAAAAGGCAACTTTTTTTCTTCGGGCTGTTTTGAGACAGGGTCTCACTATGGAGGTCAGGCTGGCCTTAAACTCACCATGTAGCCTTCACTGACTTTCAAGTTGTAGTGATCCACCTGCCTCAGTCTCCCAAGTGCTGAGAGACAACTTTTTTTTTTTTGAGACAGGGTCTCACTTTGTAGTTCAGGCTGGCCCTGAGCTCACTATGTAGCCCAGGCAAGCCTCGAACTCAGCAATCCTCCTGCCTCTGCCTCCCTTGTGCTGGGATCATAGGTGTGAGCCACCACGCCCAGCACTGTGGTATGTGGTATTGATTGCTGGTGGGCATGAGTCACCACACCCAGCAGTGTATGTAGTTACCAGGGATCAAACTCAGGACCTTTGCGAGGCAGGTGCTGGAACCACTGACCTAAATCTCTGGCCCTGAGAGACAACTTTTGGTAATGCCAGTACAACATACCAGAATCTATAGGACACAATTAGAGTAGTTTTTTTTTTTTTTCTTTTTTGAGACAGGGTCTCGCTTTGTAGTTCAGGCTGGCCCTGAGCTCACTGTGGTGCCCAGGCAAGCCGCCACAAACTCAGCAATCCTCCTGTCTCTGCCCTCCAAGTGCTGGGATTACAGCCGGGAGCCACCACATCTGGCATGTGGTATGCGGTGTTGATTGTTGGTAGGCGTGTCTCCACACCCAGCATTATATGTGGTTACCGGGGAATCAAACTCAGGACCTTGCGTTTGCGAGGCAGGCGCCGGAACCACTGAGCTAACCCTCTGGCCCAAAATTAGTTTTAGGGCTGAGGATTTAGCTCAAGTGGTACCACACCTACCTTGGAAGCACAGAGCCTGAGTTCAATCCCCAATACCGCAAAAACAAAAAACATAGCAAGCCTAAATAAAAAGCCTAATGATGCACGTCAAAATCCTAGTAAAACAAGAAGAATCTATATCCAAATCTAGTATGAGGAAGAAAAATACAAAGATCACAACAGAAATAATGAAATTGAGACTAAAAAATTCAGAGAATCAACAAACAGCTAGTTCTTCAAAATAATTTTTTAAAAAATAGACAAATCCTTAGCCATTATTACCAAAAAAGAAAAGAGCTTAAGTGCTGGGCATGGTAGCACACACCTGTAATCCCAGCACTCAGGAGGCTGAGGCAGGAGGATTGCCATGAGCTTGAGGCCAGCATGAACTGCATAGTGAGTTCAAGGGCTGCCTGAACTATACAACAGATCATCTCAAAAAAACCCAAAGAACAAAAATGAAAAGAACCTGAAAAATAGAAATAGAAAAGGTGAAATCACACAGACGGCAGAAATCCAGAAGATTATTGGTAACTACTTTAAAAACCTGTACTCCAATAAATTGGAGAATTCAAAAGACATAGATTTGTAGATATATACAAATCATCAAAACTGAACCAAGCAAATGTAAAAATCCTGAATAATCTAAAACCAGGCAATTAACTTGATGGGTTAATGAAAAATCTACCAACTAAGAGAAGTCCAGGACCCAATGGGTTCACCACTGAATTCTACAAGACCTTGATTGAAGATCTAATACTAATATTCCTGAAACCAGTGAAACTGAAAGGGAAGGAGTACTTCGAAACTCATTCCTGAAAGTTATTACCTTGATTCCAAAACCCAAGAAGTACTCAACTGAAAAAGAAAACTATAGCAAACCTGTGGGGAGCAGACCCTGCTAGAGGAGACTTTTCAGGCCTGGAGATCTGCACTGGGTGCTACACCAACTAGCAGTTGCGAGATCTGCACTATACCAAACAGCGCTGCCCAGCTCCCAAGATGATCTGCGACCTCTGGATCGCTGCATTGGGATGCCTGACTGAGAAGGTAAATGACCTCTGACTTGGACCCCTGACCTCTGTTCCTCAAGTTGGCAACATGTTGTTTTCCTTCCTGTTCCTGTGCAGGTTCAGACTAAATTTGAATAGGGTTAATTAAGTGTGTGCTAGTTGACATCCTTCTCCTGTTTGTGTGCTGATTTCCTGGGTGCTTTGTTCCTGTTTTTCTTCCCCTATAAGATAAAATGTAACCAGTTTTGAGGCCATGTTGGTCCTCTGAAAAAGTATAAATACAACTTGCTCAATAAACGGGTGCCTGCTCAGTATTGACTGAGAGGTCCTCCCGAGGCCATTTTCCTGTCTTCTTCTCTTTTCTTAATCCGCGCCCCTCAGCACAAACCTCTTTAATTATCATACATGCAAAGATCCTTAGTGAGATAGCAGCAAACAATGCAACAAATCATTGAAAAGATCATAAATCATGCCCCAGCAGGATGCAAGGATGGTTTGACACACAAAAATGAATATGTAGATGTAAGGATAAAAATAATGTGATCATCTGAATAGACACAAGGAGCCTTTAGCAAAATTCAACACCTATTCATGGTAAAATAAATAAATAAACCAAAGCAAATATGTACAGAAAAACCTTATCTAAATCAGATAAAAGACATTTGTGTTGGGCCGGAGGGTTAGGTCAGTGGTTCTGGCACCTGCCTTGCAAGTGCAAGGTCCTGAGTTCAATCCCAGTAACCACATACAATGCTGGGCGTGGTGACTCACGCCCACCAGCAATCAATACCACATACCACAGTGCTGGGCATGGTGGCTCTCGCCTGTAACCCCAGCACTCGGGAGGCAGAGACAGGAGGATTGCTGAGTTCGAGGCTTGCCTGGGCTACATAGTGAGCTGAGAGTCAGCCTGAACTACAAAGCGAGACCCTGTCTCAAAAAAAAAGAAAAAGAAAAAAAAAAACATTTGTGTTAGTTACTTTTGAATTCCTGGGACAAAATGCCCAACATCCACAAGTTAATCCAGTTATCCCACATCCTTAATCCATATTCACACACCCTAGATCCAGCCACCTCCAGAAAGCCCTCCCTATGAATGCATGAGGGTTTGGGGAGTTATGGAAATGCAAGCCATTTATGACAAACCTACTTCCAACATCATATTAAATGGGGGAAAAACTGAAAGCTTTTCCTCAAAATTAAGAGTAAGAAAAGGATATCTACTATCACCACTCCTGTACTCAAAACTTCATCTGGAGAAATCAAGCAAGAGAAAAAATAAAAGCAATAAGTACAGGAAAGGAAGAAGTCAAACTTTTGTGGCAGACAGCACAATCCTTTATACAAAAGATCCGAAAAACTCTACCAAAAGACCCCTAAAACTAATAAATTCAAACAAGTAGCAAAATAAGAAATCAATACACAAAAAGTCAATAGTGTTCCTATATACTAATACTAAAACCATGAGAAGATATTAGGAAAACAGTATAATTCACAGTACTGTCCAGAAAAATGAAATACTTAGGAATTAACAAAGGAGGTGAAGACCTCTGTAATGAAAACTATTGTTTTCTAAAAAAGGAGACAGGAGAACCTCAGAAAATGGAAACTTATTCCCTGTTCTTGGATAGACAGAATCAGTATTGTCAAAATGGCCATATTTCCAAAACTGACATATAGATTAAACCAATCCCCATCAAAATACCAACAGCTTCTTCACAGAACTAGGGAAAACAATCCTAAAAGTCATATGAAACCAGAAGAGACCTAGAGTAACAAAAGCAGCCCTCAGCAACAAGAGCAAAGCCAGAGGTATCACAATCCTGGATTTAAAGTTATATTACCAACCTGCAGTTATAAAAAAACAGCATGGTACCAACATAAAAACTGACACCCTGGTCAACGGAACAGAACAGACAATGTAGAAACTATCCTAGGCCCACTCTGTCATCAGATCTTGACGAAGAGGTGAAAAATATTTGAGAGGAAAAATAGCCTCTTTACTGTGAAAACTGACTAACCACATGTAAAAGACTGAATCTAGACCCATATCTCACATCATATGCTAAAGTCAAAACAAGTCAAAGATCTAAATATTAAAACAAAGAAGCCACTGAAAGATAAAGTTGGTAAAACTCACCAGGTGAAGTGGCACACATCTGTAATCCCAGTACTGGAGAGGCCGAGACAGGAGATGAGAATAGTCACACGTTTAAGGCAAGCCTAGATTACATGATGAGTTCAGGCCAGCCCGAACTACATATGAGACCTTATCTCAAACAGTAACCCCCAAATCATAAAACCTTTGAAAACAGAGATATAGGCAACAATTTCTTTTAATAGAACTTCAATTGTGCAAGAAATAATATCCAGCAGCCTGCTGGACAGAGGTATACTAAAAAAAACAAAAAACACCAAAAAAGAAACAATAAAGAAAAATAACATCAAGAGTCAATAAATGGGATTATATCAAATTTTAAAAACTTTTTTAAAAAGCACAAAGTCTTAATATTAGTTTAGGCTAGTCTTGAATTCACTCTATTGCCTAGGCTGGCAACTCCCAGTGAATTTCTTGCCTCAGCATCCTGAATACTGGGACTCTAGATGTGTGCTAGCATGTCTGACTTCAAATTATAAAGCTACTGCACAGCAGAGGAAACAACCGACAGAATGAAAAGATACCACATTTTTACCAGCTAGTCCTGAGAGAGAGATTAGAATATATAATGAACTAAAAACTTAGACCAATCAAAATAAAAGACCCAGTTAAAAAAATGAGCAACTGAAATGAATGAACGCTTCTCCGAAGAAATAGAAATGGCCAATAAAAACACAAAAATATTCAGGATCTCTGGTCATAGAGAAATATAAATTAAAACAACACTGAAATTCCATCTTCCTAAAAAAAGAATGGCTATCATCCGGAAATCAAATAAGAACAAATGCTGATGAGGCTTTGGGGGAAAGGTAGTAAAGTAGTACAACCACTATGCAAACCAGTATGAGATTTTTCAAAAAAACTAAAATTAGAAATTTCATTTGAACCAGCTGTTCCTCTTCTAGGTATCTTCCTGTCAGCATTAAAGACATAATATTTAAGTGATACTTGCATACCCATGTTTTTAGCAGAACAATCTTGGAAGTAATCTATGTGTCTACCAACAAATGAATAAAGAAAATGTAGTCTTTGTATACAATGGAGTACTGTTCTGCTATAAAGAACAAAAAACAATCTGTTTTTGAGTCATTTATAGAAAAATGAATGCACTGTGAGACCACAATAATAAATGAAATAAATTACACACACAAGCCTAAATACCACATGGTTTCTCTTATATAAGAAATCCAAAGTATAAATAAATAAAAGAGCAAAGAAAGGATAAATAGGAAATAGAGAGTGTATCTTTTACAAATGGGAAGGAGACCAAGAGATTATGGGAGAAGGGGGGAGAGGGAGGTTATATAAAAAGAATTAAGATGTTATGTCTATTTAGCAATTCTCTGTAGTTACTATGTACTGCAAACATGTATTAGTAAAAATAAAAAGTAATAAAAAAAACTTGTGGCTCAGAAAAAGAAATAAAAGGCAATTTTTGTAAGTAGGATGGATGAATGATAAAAAGACTTTCTTAAGTCCCTAAGATTTACTAGGAAAGTGGCTGTACCCTGGAAATAGTACTTATGCACTAAATATGTCAAAAGACCCAATGTGCTTGATGATAAATTCATATGAGTAAAGGTGCATCTCAAGAATAACTTCTATACATCCTTTTGAGGTCAATCTTGCCATATATAATGTATGTGCTCTGATGGGATTTTTGTCAGCATACAATCCACCCCTGCTTTTGTGACAAACTCACTGAGGTGCACAGGCTGGACTCCAACTCAAGACCTTTTCCCTCTGTCTCCTGTGTAGCTAAGATTACAGTCATGGTCATCACTCCAGACTCAGTATGGAACATTTTACTTTTTTTCCCCCCTTTTTTAGTATTGGGGATTGAACCCAAGGCTTTCATAATAAGCTGAGTCCCCAGCCTTTTTTTATTTTTTAAATTTTGAAAAAGGTTTTTGCTAAATTGCTAAATTCCCTAGGCCAGGCTGGAACTTGAGGTGCTCCTGCTTCAGCCTCCCCAAAATGTTGGAATTATAGGCATGTGCTACCATATCCAGCTAGAACATTTTAGTCAGTGTTGTATAGTAACAAGGCAGATTCTGACACCATATACTCAATTTGAGTTTGACTTTGCCATTTACTGCCTCGTGGTATCAAAGAAAATGCTTCTATTTCTTGCCTTTATTTCTCTACCTATAAAATGATAATATTAACTTTCAGCATTAGGAGGATTTCTATGGTAAAATTAATGTTCAACTAAGGCTGAGGGTTAAAATATTTAATATTTGCACATGAGTTGGCATATGCTGGTAGTTGTTCCTCTAAGCACCTCCAGTACTCTCCACCTTTCTCTTGGAACATCCTGGGCTTCTCCATGATCAGCAATTAGAAGATGTCTGGCATAATAAATCCTGGCACAGAAATTACTACAGATCTTCTGGTTGTTTTGATATCTTGAAAGTTACACTATCATCCAAAGAATAAATAAATCAGCAAAGTGCATGGCATATAGTGGATATTCAATAGACATTCATTAAATTAACCCCTTAGATGGGCTTAGGAAGGGAATGATCCTTTAATGGGTGACATGCACTTATTCTATGTATATGCTTATGGTGGCATATTATTATTAGTGCACATTTGGTCATTTGCATTTCTGCTACATCTTAGGTGGTTGAGACAAATTACATATATGGCTAAAACAAAACAGATTATTTTAAGATAAATTAAAGTGCTAAGAGACGTTTCACTGTGAATAAGCAGAAAGGGCAAAGGTAATCATTAAGCATGGCTTTTATTTTCTTTGTACCGACGTGCTTGGCTGCATCTTTTTTTTTTTTTAATCATTACTGGTACATTATATTTACACATCATGATCACACTCAACATTGAGAATTGGTACCAGTGTACGACAAAATTTAATTCACATTTTTTCCCATTCCCCTACCCAACCTACAACCCCCTGCCCCCTATATACATAAGCTCTGTTTCCTTTTTTTTTTGAGACAGGGTCTCGCTTTGTAGTTCAGGCTGGTCCTGAGCTCACTAAGTAGCCCACGCAAGCCTCAAACTCAGCAATCCTCCTGTCTCTGCCTCCCGAGTGCTGGGATTACAGGCGTGAGCCACCACACCTGGCTTTTTCTTTTCTTTTTTTTTTTAACCATCACATTTTTTTGGCTGCATCTTTTGTAAATCATAGCTTCCATAGCTTTGTTCCATGTGAGTACTGTGATAAGACAAGTCAAATGCTACTTGACTACTAGGAAGCCAGACATGGTGCACACTGCAATCTCAAATATTTGGATGGGCAAGGAGGAGGATCACAAGTTCCAGTGCAGCCTAGATTATTTAATGAGAGCATCTCTCAAAAAAAGGAAAGAGAAAAAGAAACTGAGAAAGAAAAGGAAAAGAAGAAAGGCAGAGAGGAAAAGAAAGAAGAAGGAAGGAAAAGAAAGAAAGAAGGATAGTGATGGGTATATGGTTCAGTGCCTTTTTTGAGACAGGGTCTCCCTTTGTAATTGAGGCTGGCCCTAAACTCAATATGTAGCCCAGGCAAGCGGCGAACTCAGCAATCCTCCTGTCTCTGCCTCCTGAGTGCTGGGATTACAGGCATGAGCCACCACACCCTGTACTGTGTTATGTGGTACTAATTGCTGGTGGGCCTGAATCACCACGCCCAGCATTCTATGTGGTTATTGGGGATCAAACTCAGGACCCTGTGCTTGCAAGGCAGGCACAGGAACCACTGAGTTAAATCTCCGGCCCTTCATTTGACTTTTTGAGTGGATATTATAAGATAATTCTACAAATTATGTGGCCTGTATTAAATCTATTCCCTTGCAAACCCTGAGTACAATGTGTCTACCCTGGATTCACTGAGTATGTTCATTTTGTCTTTTTTTTTTTTACCTGTGAGATTTTCTTTATAGCCTCATTCATCTTTCATTACTTTTGCTGCTGGCATCTGAAAATTCAGATGGGTGGCTTCCAACTTCCTCTTTGTTGTCTTTGATGATCTGGAGGCCTGAGGTTGCATCTTGCTTTTGCACCTTATCATTTTCTATTGTTTAATTTTGTTTTGTGTGTTGATGCTTGTAAATTTCTTATAATACATAGCTTTATCACCAGTGCCAAGGATTCCCTAGGAAATGTCTGTTTCTCAGAGATGTCTTCTGGGTGTACATGGTTCTTGGTCTTTCTGTTTCAAGATCATACCTTCCCAACTACCATTTGGCTCAGCACCCAATTCTTTGATACTGGACTATGATGATGGCTATATCCCAAAGTGACAAACTCTGATAACTATTAATTTGATATCTTTAACCATAGGAGCACTATCTATAGTTATATAACAAAATCCAACATAAACCAGGAACTTGTATGCAATGAGTTTCCCCTTAGTCAAAGTGATTTTACCTATTGGAAAGGGTGGATTTATGAGGGATAGAGGGCTAACAGAGAGATAAATAAAGAGAAATAAAGTAGAAGGCCAGAGGAAAAAGTATGATCACTTAATCTCTGGGAAACTGAAGAAGGCAAGAGAGAAAGAATGAAGGAGAAAGCAAAAGAATACCAAAGAAAATCAGAAAGACAAGAGACAATGTTCCCTGACATGAAAATACCATAGAGATAGTTGAGGAAAGTGAGAAACAAGATGAGTAGAACAAACAATGGTAAAAACCTAAATGGCCTTGAAAAATAAAACCTACAAAGATAAAAGAAAATGAAATAAAAAATAATTAAATTTCTCTTGTATCCACAGTTCTGTGGTAGTGTCCAAGTCAGACTGGAACTGTGCTGTGTAACCCTGCCAAGTCTGCAATGGGATTAGTGCTGGGTATGGGGCTGACCTTGGCCTCTGGATGGGGGGGGGCTGGGGCTGGTCTTCAGCCAACAACTTTTTGTAAGTTCCCTGATGGACTGCCCATGTATCCTTATTGTAATTGTTTATTTTGTTCTTCCAGTTGCTGTGGTGCCCTCAGGCAGGGACAGCTGGAGGCTGCTCCCAGTCCAATGTACAGTTGGCTCCTCCCCATCTTTGCACAGCCCCCTCTATTACATCCCCACTAGCATGTCTCTACACTGTTTTGCCCTTTTCACAGATGCATGTGTGTGATGGTGGTGTAGTGCTGTCCTGCAATGGATACAGCCAAGACTGTTTGGCTCCCTTTCACTGTCCTCTCTAGTGGGTTGAGTGCAAACTTCCCATGGCTGTTTAAATCTCACATGTCTGTGTTCCTCTCTCAAGCCACTCTGATCACCACTCACTTCCACTGTGTTTCAGTTCCTAACTCAGTTATTCCAGTTACCTGATGGGGATAATAAACATTTTCCTCTTAGAGACCTTTTATGAACTCAGGTGTGGTGGTACATGCCTGCAATTCCAGGATTTAGGAGTCGGAGGCAGAAGGATCGCCGCACATTTGAATCCAGCCAGTGTTACATAGTGAGTTCAAGACTAGCCTCAACTAGTGAATAGTGAGACCATACCTGAAAATTTAAATAAAGAAAAAGACATTTTATGTTTTCTAAGCTCATGCTTTAAAAACATCTGCTATCTCTTTGCAGGAAATTGACTCTCTCCTTTAGTATGAAATCATTCCTAGGAATTTAAATGCTCTAGTATACCACTGCCCAGTAGAAGGAAAAGCTGTTTGCAGCTGTCCAATACTGTCGTCACTAGCTACATGTTACTATTGAGCACTTGAAATGCAGTCAGTATGACTCAATTTTTAATTTTATTTAATGTAATTAAATAGCCACATGTGGCTACTGGTTTCCATCTTGGAAGGCACAGCTCCTATATCCTATCCTTAACACATCTGCCTTGAGTCCATTCTCTCTACTGTTTTCATTCCTCATCTCCTACTCACTTCGTCCTTCAATAGTTTCAAATTAAATAGTGTGATCTGCTTTGGGAAAGACAGTCAGTTGCCAGTTGCTTTTAATGCCCTGTTGTGTACCACAAATCTACTTCAAATACTGTCTTCTCTTGTGGGGAGACACGCTGTCTTCTGGTTTTCCTCTGTCCTCTCTTTCTGGCTCCTTCTCAGGCTCTTCTTCCTTTCTCCAACTTTAAAAAGCTTTGTGTTTGTTATCCCTGATGTAAGTGAAATCTTCACAAGCAAACAGGCTGCTTTCAGCACTTTTTTTTTTTTTTTGAGATAGAGTCTGGTGCTGGGATTACAGCCGCCACATCTGTCGACAGGCTTTCAATAAAGAGGACAATCTCCCCAGCAAGAAAGGTGCAGTGACTACACACCTGTGCTGCCTGTCCTTGGACTCAATCATAAACATTTCACCCCAGACTCCTTAGCCCCTTCAATACCTATATAAGCCTAATTCCTTTCCCAGTGAGCTGCTAATGTCTGTCTGGATGTCAGTCCATCCACCCACGGACGAAAACTCTCCCAGGTAGCTGCTATTTGTCTCTCATTGTCAGTCTATCCACACATGGATGTAATAAACTCGCTTTTTCCCATCTAGCAGCTAGAATATATCCCTGATTTTAATCTGTCCACTGGAATAAACTTTTTTTTTCCTCACAAAAGCCTTCTCCAGCGTGAAATAGCGTTCACTGCGGCTGTTCATTTTTCTCCCTGAAGATTTACTACCATAATAAAAGGGGCCAGAAACTCGAGTTACAGTTAAGGGCTTTCCACTGCAATTAGAAAATGATCCAAATTTATTTCTATAACCAAAGGCCTGACTGACCTGGCACCAGCCGAAGTCCCTGGGCTCTCACCCTCCATCCTCCCACTTCACACGGCGCTGATCTCACCAGTCTTGCACGCTCGCTTTCCTCCCTTGGTGGGACACTCTGTGCAGTCTTTTCCCGGTTTGGCTCTTTCCTATCCTTACGTCTTGGCTTAAATGTCATCTCTGAAGAGGCCTCCTATGACCGACCACCTTAACCAAATCATAAACTGTTTTTCCTTCTTTTACATCTATTATATGCAGACCGTATCCTCTCTCCCAACGGAAACTCCCCGAGTGCACAGTGGCTTTGGCGCAGCAAGGTTTCGCATGCCAGCTTTCGGATCCACAGTGGCCCTGGACGAAGTTTTCCCTGCCTAAACTCTTGAACTGCATCCTCAGAGGATGGCTGGGAGCGAGGAAGGAGGCACAAAATGCTGAGACAAGTGGGCCCGGAAACGGAGCAGAGGCACCCGGCGGTAGAAGCTCCTCTCCTTCCGGCGAGGTAGGAACCGCCCCTTCCGGCCGGGGCGGCCCCGGCGGCTCCGCGGCGGAGCCCGCGCCCGCTCGGCCCGCCCCTTTTCCCGCTGCTGTCAGAGACGTAGTGTATGCTGAGCCGTTGCCGCTGCCGGCTGCTACACGCCCTGGGCCCTAGCTCCTCGCTGCTGACCTGCCGGCCACTTCTCTGCGTTCCTCGCCTCATGAAGCCGCTGGTCGTGTTCGTCCTCGGCGGTCCCGGCGCCGGCAAGGGAACCCAATGCGCCCGCATCGTGGAGGTGAGGCCGTGAGGCGACGGGTTGCTTAGATTACGGGACGCGGCCGGCCCGAGCCGCCTCCGTGACGGTCCGCGCCCCCCACCCCGGCCGCAGACTACGCGTCCCGGCGGCCACCGCGCCGCTCGCGTGGCGGGGGCCGGGAGGCGACAGCGCTCTGCGTCTTGGGGCGCGGAGTCGGACCCCCGCTGTGGGGGCCGTTCGGGACTGTTCAGTCCCTGCGCCGCCTCTAAGCATTTGGGTACCTGATGCGGCCAAGGAGAGAGCTGGGAGAGGGCACCGGGAAGTTCAGCCTCGGAGGCCTGCGCACGGAGATCGGTGCAGCCGGTGGAGTGGAGGGCGAGAGCAGAGGCGCCGGATTTGGGCTTGACGTCGTGTGCGGCTGCTCGACACACCGGGTTTTTTTTTTTATCCCCACACTGCCTGAACTCCTGGTCATCAGCTGATCGGTGTGTACTTTGGAAAGCTTCCCGGGGTGGGCAAGGGTGTTAACGGCAGGCCCAGCCCACGTAGGTCTCCGGACAGACTTGAGGTGTTACCCTAAACCTCAGCGTCAGCCTTTGACTTGGCTGCCAACTCACACGTTGTTCTTAGGCTAGTCACTTCCTCTCTCTGAGCCAGTGCTGTCCTTTCTTAAAAAAACAAACAAACAAACAAAAAAAAAAACGAGGCTCTGCATTCAGAGTATCTAACACTTCCTAACTTTAAATCCTGTTAATTTTTTATTTTTATTTTTTTGTGATGTGAGATAAATTTACCAGTTCAGTTCTGTTAACAGTTTCCGTCTAGGGTGACTGCTACACTGTTAGCTGTAGTGAAGTTGTGAGGAAGGCCGAATGGACGATCTTGGGGAGTGTGGAAGGGAAATGAGATGTCTAAGAACTGGGGAGACGGTGGTGGTGTAAAACACGCACGGATGACTTCATGTTTTTGTTTTATATATGAAATAACTTACATATAAAGAGCATTATAGGGGAATGAACAAAAGCTTTAGAATTCAACTTAAGTGTTCAAATCCTGACTCTGACATTATGGTTTCTCTGATCCCAAAGAGGTTATGTTTTGCTTAGTTTCTCTGTAGAAAATAGAAATAGAAATGGCTGTTTTGGCTGTTTCAGGTGGTACAGCTTGAATTGCTGTGAGTTTGAAGTCAACCTGAACTCCATCTGAGTTTAGGATGAGTGCAGTAATGAGACCCTGTTTCAAAAAAACTGGTCTTAAAATTTATTTTATTTTTGTCTTTTTTTTTTTTTTTTTTTGAGACCTGGTCTCCAAACTCCATGTGACCCGTATGCTTCAGCCTCCTGAGTGCTGAGATTACAGGCATACACCACCAGCTTTTTTTCTGATTCTAAGTTTGCACTAAATGTGTTTTGGAAAATAAGCTGTTTTCTGGGCCCAGGATTTAGCTCAGTGGTTCTGGCATCTGCCTTGCAAGTGCAAGGTCCTGAGTTCAATCCCCAGTACCACATACCACAATGCAGTACCACACATCACAATGCTGGGTGTGGTATCTCATGCCTGTAATCCCATCACTCAGGAGGCAGAGGCAGGAGGATTGCTGAGTTCGAGGCTTGCCTGGGCTACATAGTGAGCTCAGGGCTAGCCTGAACTACAAAGTGAGACCCTGTCCCAAAAAAAAAAAAGAAAAGAAAAGAAAAGAAACTGTTTTCTAGGTCAGTGGAATACTTCAGTAGAATGAAGTGTTCAGAGTGACGTTATTGTCCAATGACTTATTTCCTAAAAAATCACGAGGCTGCTGCATTTTTAAATTTTTTAAGTTAAGCTTTAGATATTTGTATTTATTGTTTAGGGCAAGGAGAAATTATGGTATTGTAACTCAGGCTGGCCCTGAGCTCATTATGTATCCTAGGCAAGTCTCAACTCAGCAATCCTCCTGTCTCTGCTCCAGAGTGCTGGGATTATAGGCATGCGCCACCACACCCGGCATTGTTGTATGTGGTTACCAGGGATGAACCAGGGACTTTGGGCTTGCTAGGCAGGCGTCGGAACTACTGAGCTAAATCTCCGGCCCATGTAACCTTATCTTTGAAAATAATCACTACAGTTTTGCAAGTGTTAGCTGAAGGAATATTTAAGCCTCCTCTTTTACAGATTATGAATATATTTGCTTACATAAATTATGGCTAAAGGTGATACCCATGCCAGATTGCTTTCCGTAGCACCCAGAAAACATACTGTTTATCTCTTATATTTCTTCCTACACTTCTATAGGTAATATATTTTGTTTGGCCATCCATCTTAGCACTACCTTCTTAGGTATCTGACTTTAAACATATAGAAATCAGAAACTTGATTATTGAACATTGTGCCTGGCACATCATAGGTAATTAGTAAGTAGAATGATATTGAGTAAATAATATTAATTTTATTCTGAAGATACATAAATTAAAAAAATTGATCCCTAGGGGGCGTCTGAGTAGCAGTTACCTCACAATTTCTGGACCAGAAGTATAAATGAGACCTACCTATCTTTGTCATTTAACACTTGTGTTTACTATCAATGAATGAATGGTATGTTGAACAGATTTTCTCCCAAAACAGATTAGCACTCAAAAACACGTGAAAATCCATTGTAGGTTAAGGTCCTGTGTTTCAGAATAGGAGTCTTTGATCTTGTGATAGGATGAAGTAACAGTAGTTGTTCTAAGCAAAATTAACTATAAAATAGCTGGTCCACAGAATCCTCCACTCTTCTGAAGCCACACTGTTTCTCTAAGCGTGCTTGTGACATAGACTTATATGTTGAGAACTTGCAGGAAGGGAGATAATCTTCAACTTACTGTATTTACTGTTCTTTTTTAAAACAACATTTTTATCTTTCTATTTTGTTACAAAAATAATACACGACTGTTTGAAAAGTCAAAGCTATTACATCCTGAGGTCACCAGTATTAACTATGTGCTTCGTATCTTTCTCAATTTTGTTTTTGGGACAGGATTTTGCCATGTAGTTCAGGCTGGCCTTGAACTCACTGTGGAGCCCAGGCTGGTCTCAGACTCACAGTAATCCTCCTGCTTCAGCCTCCCAAGTGCTGGGATTACAGGTGTGTACCACCATACCCAGCTCTCAATATTCTTCCTTTATTTTTTAATTTTTATTTTTTTAGCTCCTAATATTCTTATAAACAAATTAATATTTTTTACCTCTATAAGGAATTATTATTTTAATAATTATATCATGGATCTCTTTGCAAGTCTTTATAAATTTATTTTCACTTACTGATTCAGAATATTGTGGATATTACCATAGCATGGTTGTAAATCCAAAGTTGCTAATCCCTTTTGATAAGATAGTTAAGACCCTTTTAGGGGGTTATTTTGCTCCCATAAATAGCACTTCAACAACTAAGAAGTTGGATCCTGATGCTTCAAGGTTCTCTTACCTCCCTGTTTCTCTGAAAGAATTTAGTCAAAATGCACAAGCGGCCTTGCCAAATAAGCATTTTATTGTAAAGCTGATACAGAGAGAGTTATGCCTTCAGAGAAACCGGTAGTGCTCTATAGGACTCTGCATTCCATATAAGTTAAATATCTTTATATACACCCTGTGGTTCAGGGAACTATGATGATTATGACGGTTACTGACATTTTTCTTAGAAGTTACTCTGAAATTGCAAAATGTCAAACTAGTTCTTTTCAGATAATCACTGTTCCCTCTGTAGTCTTAGTCATAAAAGAAACTTACAGTTATATAAAAAAAGTTCTAATTAAATCAGAACTCCTTCCAAGGTGGGGTGAAGAAGTTTTCACTTTCTGATATCCTTTGGCCTTAGGCTGTGGCAGCAAAGTATGCGATGTGGGTGTGCATTGTTCGGGAATGTCCCTGTATTCTGTGTGATCGCTTTGGGTGTGAGGCCTAATAAACCATTACAGGTGTATTATCTACTGAGATTTTTGTTTCATTTCACTGTAGCTGGCAAAGCATGTTACTCTGAACACCTTTGGTCCTACTGGGCTGCTAATGTCTACTTACTTAACACTTGCAAATATGACTTTACAGTACAGTACAGTAATAACCTTAGTACTGGCATTTGTTGTGGGAAGTGTGTAGAGTATGAAAAATGACAAGTGCCAAGCAAACTGTTTTAGTTGGGATGGTTAGCAGGTCATGAGGCAATCAATATTAAGTTCCAGTTTTCAAGTCCTGGCATGAAAAATTTTCACACCAGATGCATTGAATACTAAATGCTACAGGTTTTAGAGCAATCAAGTACTAAGATATAACTGTATATGGATGCTTTTATTTTGCATGCAAGGTTCCTAAAAATGGGTCACTGGGTCAGAGATTATGTGCATTTTAAATTTTAGCTGGTAGTTAATCATCCAGTTACTTTTAAAAAACATTGTATTAGTATTCTCCTCAGTAACAGAACTATTAAGAGATAGGTACAGATACAGGTAATAAAAGGGGATTTATTTTGGGAATCAGCTCACACAATTATGGAGGTCAAGAAGTCATAATATATGCCAAACTGGAGAACCTTGGGAGCCTGAAGACTGGAGAATTTGCAGTACAGATGTTTGAATAGAGAATATGGGTGCTGTTTCCCTGTCCCTTCCTCCTAACAATTCTCAGTGAATTTGGTTGGTGCCTGCCAGTAGTGCTGAAGAGGACCTTCACTCAGTCTGCTGATTGAAATGCTAGTCTCTTTGGTGACGCTGTCATACACCTACCTGGAAATAATGTTGCCCTGGCTATATGGGTATCCTTTAACACAAACATGTTGACACCTAACAGAAACGTTATGTTAAATACTAACATTATCTTACTTAATTTTTTTGTTTGATTAGGGTACTGGGTATTCAACTCAGGGTTTTTGCACTGAGTTTTTATTCCAGTCCATCCCTTTTTATTTTTGGAGATGGTCTCAAATCACTGAGCTGCTCAAGATGGGCTTGAACTTGGAATCCTCCTGGTTCAGCTTCCCAGAGTCCTAGGATTATAGATGTTGGCTTCCAAATCCATCTTTTAAAAATTTTTTTAATTTATATTTTTGGCAGTGCTGGAATTTGAACCCAGAGCCTTGCACATGGCGGGCACACTCTACCATTACTACTGAGCTGTATTCCCAGCCCAAACATGCTTACTACATTGCTATCAGTAGTGCATGATTCTTTGCCAGCATTGGATAATTACCATTTTAAATCTTGCAAGTTTTGTTATCTACTGTCAAAAGAGTTTCTGAGTAAATTCTTCTCTATCTCTTACCTCTCTCTCCCCCCTTTTTTTTTTTGTTTTTTGAGATAGCTTCAGTTCATAGTGATCCTCCTGTCTCAGCCTTCTGAATCCTGGGAGTAAAGTCATGTACTACCACATCTAGTTTCCTCATTTTTAAAAAAGAGGTGTCTTAAGGTGAAATGGCGTAATTAGCTGTGTGTATATTTTAAAAATATTTTCCTTTTTGCTATTTATTAAGAAAATGTTGGAGAGCCAGGCACTGTGGCAGTTGCTGAAATGAATAAGAATATGCTGTGTTATCAGAAGTTGATAGTATAGTGGGGAGATGAGGGTGTTAATCAGCAGCAACTATAGGTATTGTGATAAATCCTGTGGCAGAAAGATACCATGTGTATCATGGTATCATTTAGGGACCTTTAAATTTCAGCCCAGTGGGTCAGGGAGAGTTTACTAGTGGAGCTGATTTAGGTGAAGTCACATGGAAAGGACAGTGGGCAAAAAGCAGTTTGGAGATGTGAGTGCAGAGTACTTTTAATGCTGTTTCCTCTTACAGGTAAGTGGAGGGTTCAATACTATGTGAAGCCATGAGGCTGAAACAAGCAACTTCCTGGGGCTAGGCTTGGTGGCGCATGCCTGTGGTCTCTGCACCTGGAAGGCTGAGGCAGGATGAGGCCAGCCTGGGCCACGTAGTAAGTTCAAGGCCTGTTTGAGCTACTTAGTGAGACTGTCTCCAAAACCCAAAGCCAGCCAGTGAAACAAACAAAAGCTTCCTGAGCACAAAGTGTGTGCTGTATCTGTGGGTGGAGGACTTAAAGGTTTTCATGGTGGAGTAGGTAAGTATGTACCTAGTAGTATTTCATGATGAAAGTTGAAGAAGGATTTTGTAGATATTAAAGTTTAACCACCCAAGGCCAGAGATTTAGCTCAGTGGTTTCTTGCCTGCCTGCCTCACAAGCACAAGGTCCTGAGTTCCATCCCCTCCACCCCCATAACTACATACAGTGCTGGGTGTGGTGACTCACACCCACCAGCAATCAGGACCACATACCACAGTGCCGGGTGTGGTGGCTCACGCCTGTAATCCCAGAACTCAGGAGGCAGAGACAGGAGGATTGCTGAGTTCAAGGCTTGCCTGGGCTACATAGTGAGTTCAGGGCCAGCCTGAACTACAAAGCGAGACCCAGTTTCAAAAAAAAAGTTTAACCATCCATTATTTCAAAAGGTTTTTTCTTTAGTTTTGCCTCTCTAACTAGAATGCAATGTATTTCTGGATGAGGGCTCAACTCATTCTACACAGGATTTTTGGAAATGCTGAGTTTTTAGCTTAAAGATTCTCAAATGTTTACATTTCATAATGCCTTGAGTGTCTCAGTATTTTTTTCCCAGCAGCTCTAGTCCAAAAGAAGTAACTATGGGGCCGGAGGGTTAGCTCAGTGGTTCCGGCACCTGCCTCGCAAGCGCAAGGTCCTGAGTTCGATCCCCGGAAACCACATACAATGCTGGGCATGGAGACTCACGCCCACCAGCAATCAACACCGCATACCACAATGCCGGGCGTGGTGGCTCACGCCTGTAATCCCAGCACTCGGGAGGCAGAGACAGGAGGATTGCTGAGTTCACAGCGACTTGCCTGGGCACCATAGTGAGCTCAGGGCCAGCCTGAACTACAAAGTGAGACCCTGTCTCCAAAAAGCAAAAAAAAAAAAAAAAAAAAGAAGTAACTATGTTATTTTTTAATCTAGGCAATGTTTCATAGTATTTTCTGGCAATTTAGTAGTTCAGGAAATGATACAAATAACACAAATGAAAAGTTAAATTTCCTTTTGTTTTTTTCTTTCTTTCTTTTGGTTTTCTTGAGACAGGGTCTTGTAGTTCAGGCTGGCCTTGAACTTTCTGTAGCCCAGTGCTCTCAAACTCAACAGTGGTTTTCCTGCCTCAGCCTCCTGAGTACTTGATTACAGGTGTGCACCACTTTGCCTACCTCTTTTTATCTATATCAAACTTAGTGTCTTGTACATGCCATGCCAGTGCTTCTACTGTTCAGCTACATGGCTAGTTCTGTTTATTATATATATATAGATATATTTTTTTTTGAGAGAGAGAGCGAGGATCTTGCTAGATAGCTCAGGCCTCTTTTGAACTCACTTTGTAGTCTAGGATGCCCACAAACTTGCAGCAGTCCTCCTGCTTCTGCCTCCTAAGGGCTAGGGAGGCATGCCACCACATTCAGCTTATTTAATTCTTAAGTACCCTATTACTTATAGCTAGGAAGTACATGCCTGTTGACCATTGTACAGTTTGTCATACTGTAAGGACATCTTCATCATTTCCTTTTCCACATTCATTTTCATATGATATGGTATTTCAGCACTTACGTGGAGGGATGTGTCCTGGTGACTCAGCGTGGGGCTTTCACTCTAAGCTATATCCTCACCCCTTTTTACTTTTTATTTTGAGATGATAGGGTCTTGCTGAGTTGCCCAGACTGGCCTCAAACTTGTGTCCTCCCCCCAGTCTCCCAAGTAGCAGGGATTACAGTTATGTGGCACTGTACCTGCCACCAAAAAGCCACTTCACAAAGATAGATGTCCTGAAAAAGGAATATGATATGTTTAATGTTGAAACTGAGTTACTTTGAGCTGGTAGTTCAGATGATATTTAGCAGATAGAATTGCTGTGTTTCCTTTGAAATTTTAAATCTTGGGTACTTGTGAATTTTTTTTTTATTTTAAACGAGACAGGGTCTCACTTTGTAGTTCAGGCTGGCCCTGAGCTCTCTGTGTAGCCCAGGTAAGCCTCGAACTCAGCAGTCCTCCTGTCTCTGCCTCCCAAGTGCTGGGATTACAGGCTTGAGCCACCATGGCTGGCATATTACTGACAGTTTTATTCTGCGTGATGAGTCAAGATGACACATTACTTGGTAAAGAAAACAGCATCTCATGAAACATTTGTTCCATGGCCAGTTTCCATCAGTCTTATCCTGAGTACCTTTAAGTTAGTTTCATTCACCAAAGGATTGTGTCCCTGATGCACACCAGATTACTTCCTGGCCTGCTTTCTGCTTGGGGCTTCCAGGATATATTTATAATTGATGTTTGCATTAAAAGTATTATGTTCCCAGGCGTGGTGGCACACATTTGTAATCCCAGGACTTGTGAAGAGAGGCAGGGGGATCACCATGAGTTTGAGGCCAGCATGGGCAACAGTGAGTTCAGGACCAGCCTGGGTTGCATAGTAAGACCCTGTCTAAGAAAAGAAAAAAGTATTATGTTTAATTTAATTCCCAGGATTTATCTTTGTAATTATGTATGTTTTAGATAACACAGACTTCCACTTTCTTGGAATATAGAGAAGACAATAGATGTTTTGATTATGTAACTGGAAATTAGTGGCTAATATAGGTTTCTAAACAGTGGATTTTTTTTCTGTGTTAATTTTTCATTTAATGATTACTGCTCAAGGGAAGTAAAAAGTGAAACTGACAAATTTCAGAAGTAGAAGAAGTTAGGCCAGGCATGGTGTTGGATGCCTGTCATCCTAGCACTCTGGAGGCTGAGGCAAGAGGATGTCCATGATTTCTAGGCCAGCCTGAAATACATAGCAAGAACCTGTCTTAAAAAAGAAAAAGAAAAAGAAATAGAAGAAGGTAAAAATGAAGTGAATAAAGCAAGAATGGTCAGAAACTGGCTGGATCAAAATAGATCAAGTACATCTGGCTCTTTGTGTGTGTGAAAGTTCTTGATCTTTTCTGCCTCCCAACATCTAACAAAAATCCAACAGCCTTCAGTCTCAGCATCTCCTTCTCCTTCCTCCTCCCTCTTCTCCCTCTTTTCCCCTTCCTCTCTTCAGTCTTGGGGACTGAACCCAGGGAACTTTGAGCTAGGTTCCCAACCTCTTTTTAAATTTTATTTTTGACATAGGATCTTGCTAATTTGCCCAGGCTGGCCTTAAACTTGTGATCTTCCTGCCTCAGGCACCCCCCCCACCCCGGTAACTGGGAGTGTAGTATGTCCCACTATGTCCAACAAGTCTCAGTGTCTCTATCTGCCTGTCTCTGTTCCTCCCCTTCCTCTTCTTCCCTCCATTCTTTTCCCCTTTCCCTTCTCTCAAACTTGCACCAGCAAGTTCTATTTTTTTAAGGCCAGAGTAGTTTGCATACAAAAGGCTGTGTCTACCTGGGTCACTAAGGAATTTCCTCCAATGTCCATAGAGGAATAATAAAATCTCTGTGTGTTAGAAGACCTGGGTTCAAGGGCCAGAATTCTCTCCACTAACTGGCAAGCTGTAAAGTGAGGACTGTGGAGTAGGTGGTCTTGCCAGCCCTAAAATAGGTCTTTTTTAAAAATTGAATTCTTTATTGGTACATTTTATATACAGCTCACAATCACAGTCAACATTTTTGTACCACTATATGACAAAAGTTAATTCTCTCTCTTTTTTTTTTTTTTTTTGCTTTTTGAGACAGGGTCTCACTTTGTAGTCCAGGCTGGCCCTGAGCTCACTATGGTGCCCAGGCAAGCCGCCGCAAACTCAGCAATCCTCCTGTCTCTGCCTCCCGAGTGCTGGGATTACAGGCGTGAGCCACCACGTCCTGCATTGTGGTATGTGGTGTTGATTGTTGGTGGACGTGTCTCCACGCCCAGCATTATATGTGGTTACCGGGGATTGAACTCAGGACCTTGCACTTGCGAGGCAGGTGCCGGAATCACTGAGCTAACCCTCCAGTCCAAGTTAATTCTCATTTTTACCCATATTCTTACCCACCCTACAACTTCCACCCCGCATGTATGTATGAATGTATGTATGTATGTATGTATGTATATACATACATACATACATACATTCTTTTTCTTTTTTTTTAAATTGAATTCTTTATTGGCACATTTTATATATAGCTCACAATCACACACAGTATTGGGGAATTTGTACCAGTATATTCTTTCTCCTTATTACTTTCCCCTACCCCTTTCCCTTTGAATATTTCCTATTTCACAATATCTGTCATACGTTCTAGAACTCATTTTCATCTACAGGTTCTCATACCAGAGAAAAGATATGGTATTTACAAATCCGTGACCTATTTATTTTACTTATTAGTGTGTCCTCAAGGTATATCCATTTGAGTATGATTCAAACTATTCTTTATGGCAGAGTAATACTCCATTTTTATAAAAAACCCATGTCTTTATCCAGTTTGCAATTGATGGGTATTTGGGTTGTTTCCAAAATTAGCTATCACAAACTGAGCTGCTTTTCTTAAAGTTTTTATTTTATTTTTTAAAAATTGGTTTTATTGGTACATTTTATGTACATGTTGTCATCACAGTCAACATTGAGAATTTGTACCAGTACATGACACAACTTAATTCTCATTTTTTTCTCATTCCCCTGCCCCGCCCCCAAATCCTGATTGTTTTTAAATTTCAAATACAGTAGTATACATTACAGAAAAATTAGAAAATACAGATATTTTTAAAAATTTGAGTAATCTTGCCATCCAGAGAAAAATACCATTAGTCAGTACTGTGGATTTTTCTTTCTTTTTCATTGTCCTATTTTTTATTTTGTTTTTGAGCCATGGTCTAGCTATGTAGCTGACTGGCTTCAACCTTGCTTTGTAGCCCACACTGGCCTAAAGCTTGTCATTCTCCTGCCTCAGCTTCCTTAGTGCTAGGATTGTAGACATTTGCTGTTCAGCCTGACTCCAAATATACTTTTTGGAAATGTACTTTTCAGTATATCCCAAATATATTACCATGTCAATAAGTGTACTTTTACAATATAATCAATGTAGCTATATCATATTGTAAAGGTAAAATATTAATTTCTTAATTTTTGCAAATTTTGTTGTTTCTGAATTTTCAAAAATTGTATTTAATATTTCTTTATTTGGCATTAGAGGTCAAACCCTGGCATTGAAGGTGCTAGGCATGCATTCTACCACTAAGCTGTATCCTCAGCCCCAGTGTGTTCTTTTTATGGCAGAGTAGTACTCCATTTTATTAAAAAAAAAACACATCTTCTTTACCCAGTCTAGAGTTGATGGGCATTTGGGTTGTTTCCAAGATTTAGCTATTACAAACTGAGCTACTATAAACTTGGGTGCACATATGTCACTGTGATAGGAATCTTGTAATTCTTTTGTGTATATCTCTAGCAGGGGGATAGCAGGGTCGAATGGAACATCTAATCCTAGTTTTCTGAGGAATCTCCACACTGATTTCCATAATGGTTATACTAGTCTACATTCCCACCAACAGTGGAGAAGGGTTTCTTTTTCTCCACAACCTCGCCAGCATTTGTTGCTGGCTAATTTTGAGATACCAGCCATTCTTTGTGGGGTAAGGTGAATTCTCAGAGTTGTTTTCATCTGCATCTCTTGAATGGCCAGTGACGTTGAGCATTTCTTCATATACTTCTTAGCTGCCTTTACTTCTTCCTCTGAAAAGTGTCTATTCATTTCAGATGCCCATTTTTTAATTGAATTCTTTATTGGTACAATTTATATACATCTCAAAATCACGTATAACATTGGGGAATTTGTACCAGTATATGCCACAAGTTAATTCTCATTTTTACCCATATCCCTACCCACCCACACCTCCTCACCCCCTTTATACATGCTCTTTTATTTTCTTTCTGTATCATATTTAATCCTTCTCATCACATTCCCATACCAAGTTTCCTATGGAAATTTCCCACTCTATAAAAACTGTCATACTTTCTAGAGCTCATTTGCATCTACAGGTGTTCATGCCAATGAGAAGATCCGGAATTTGTCTATCTGTGATCTATTGATTTCACTTATTAGTATATCCTCCAGGTGTTTCCATTTGCACCTAAATGGATCGATCTTGTCATTCTTTATGGCAGAGTAATACTCCATTTTATAAAAAAACCCCACATCTTCTTTATCCACTCTCCAGTTGATGGACATTTGGGTTGTTTCCAAGATTGAGCTATCATGAACTGAGCTGCTATGAACAAGGGTCTACATCTGTCTTTCCAATGTGAATTTTAAAAATTCTTTTGGGTATATTCCTAGCAGGGAGATAGCCAGGTCAAATGGGACCCCTAGTCCTAGTTTTCTGAGAAATCTCCACACAGATCTCCACAATGGTTGCACAAGTCTGCAATCCCACCAACAGAGAATTAGAATCGATGGACTTTATCTCAATTTAATACAAGCTATTTATGAGAAACCAACAGCCAGCATCATACTCAATGGGCAAAAACTGAAACCTTTTACACTAAGATCAGGAACAAGACAAGGATGCCCGTTGTCACCACTCTTGTTCAATATAGTACTGGAAACATTAGCCATAGCAATCGGGCAGGACAAAGATATAAAAGGAATAAAGATAGGAAAGGAAGAAGTTAAACTGTCATTATTTGCTGATGATATGATACTCTATCTAGAGGATCCTAAAAACTCAACCAAAAGACTGCTAGACTTAATTACCAAATTTGGTAGTGTTGCTGGATACAGGGTCAATGCTCAAAAATCAACAGCTTTTGTCTACACAAACAACAGACTCACTGAATCAGATGCCCATTTTTGAATGGGGTCTTTAAATTTGGGGGAACTGATTTTTTAAAAGCTTTTTATATAGTCTAGATAATAGCCCTTTGTAAAACTCTTGGAGACATTGGTTTAGGGAAAGCTTTATGAACAAAACTTCTGTAGTACGAGAACTATCAAAAGAAATCAACAAATGAGATCTCTTTCTATTAAAAAGCTTCTGCAGAGCAAACGAAACCATCAGCAGAGCAAAAAGACAATCAATAATATGGAAAAAATCTTTACCAGCAATTCCTCAGACAAAGGGCTACTATCCAGTGTGTTCTTTTTAAATAGCTTATTAAAATATATGATGTGTATATCATTCAGTTCACCTAAACTGTATAATCCAATCATTTTGGTACATTACATTTAAAATTTTTTAAATTATACATTGTAACATGGCAGCTTGCCATTTTAGTCATCTTAAGTGTATAGATGAGTAGCATTGATTGCATTTGCAGTACGAATGTATAATTGTCATCACTGTTCTGTATTCTGAAAAATTTTCCATCACCCCAAACAAAAATTGTGACCATTGAGCAATAACTCCTTATTCCTTTTAATAAATGCTTTTGTTTTGCTTTAAGCCAGGTTCTCCCTGTGTGGTCCGGACTGGCCTTGAACTCACTGAGCACTTGGCCTCACTCCTGAGCCTCCTCTTGCTCAAACCTCCTGAATGCTGGGATTACAGGTGTGCACCACCATGCCCAGCTGGGCACTGGCATACCAGAATCTGTTTAATCCTGACCTCAGTTCTTTGGCAGTGTATACCTCAGAGTGCAATTGTTGTTTCATAATATAATTTGTGTTTGTTGGGGAACCACCAGACTTTTCCACAGCTGTACCATTTTGCCTTCTTAGCAGCAGTGTATGAGGATTCTCTATATCCTCACCAGCACTTGCTATTTGTTGTTCGTTTTGTTGTTGTTATCTTTAAAATTATAGTCATCTTAGTAGATGTGAACTAGTTTTTCAGATAGTGAATCTTAATAATTAGATTTGCTCATCTTTACTTGGAGCATGTATCTTTTTGTTATTGACTTATAAGAGTTGTATATTTCAGATATAAGTTCCTTATCCAAATACATGATTTGCAGCTGTTTTCTCTCATCATATATTATGTGCTTTTTCTTGCCTATGGTACTGAAATGAAAAGAGTGATAAGTTAGTTCAAAACTACAAGAGAAGTATAACTGATAAAGATCTATATTATGCAGAGAGTTGAGCATGGAAAAGAGAGGGAATAGTAATAATTGGAAAGAAAAAAAGGGATAGCAACAGATTCTCATTACAATAGACACTTGACTTACAAACTTACTTTGGTCCTGAGGGGTAGATACTCAGTAGGTCAATTGAAGACTCAGAGTTTGTATATGTAGATCTCAGTATCCTTAGAGAGAAGTTAGCCCAGGATTTCTCAATAAAGCCCACACAGGAAAGGATGTTGTCATGTTCCTTCCAGAACTCTTTAAGAGTTCATTCTATTTGAGACCATCTGGAAGCATGAGTGGCCAGCATTCAGGTCATAATGCAAGATATGGTCATAAATTAAAACTAAAATTCGGTTGTAATTCAAGTTGCTCATATGTCAAGTTGGTCTTAACTTGAGGGTCTACTGTACTTTCATTACAGGCCTATTTAGGTTCAAGTTAGTCAGATTAGTGGAATAGAGAAGGTGTCCATTTGTAAACAGTTTTCAGTATATTTTCTATTATGTAGTCATGGGAGGAAAGAAAATTTATGGAAAAATTTTCCATGAGCTTACCACATTTTGGGACATTTCCCTGATGAAGATGGGCTGTAATCAAGAAGCAGAAGCTCCATCTGCCACATAAAAATGGCTTTATTCTGTAATCCCAGCACTCGGGAGGCAGAGACAGGAGGATTGCTGAGTTCACGGCGGCTTGCCTGGGCACCATAGTGAGCTCAGGGCCAGCCTGAACTACAAAGCGAGACCCTGTCTCAAAAAGCGAAAAAAAAAAAAAAAAGGCTTTATTTACATATAATCAACATTAGATTTTTGGACTAGGATCTGATTGCTGAAATAATGTATGTTTCTACACTGACTTTAACTTTATTAATTTTATTTTTTAAATTTATTTGTTTGTGTTTTTGAGACAGTGTCTCTTATATAGTTCCAACTGGCCTTGAATACAGTATGTAGCACAGACTGGCCTTGAACGTCTAGTGATCCTGCTGCCTCAGCCTCTCAAGTTCTGGAATTGTAGTCATGTGTGCCACTCTGCTTCGCTACTGACTTTAATTTTAGATGGAACAAAAACTATTCATGAAGGTAAATCTTATGCCAAAACATTTTAAAAATATACTACTTTTCATTTTTTATCATTTATTAAAGTAGTTGTTTAGACTAAAAATGAGTATCATCTTTTACTTCACGTGCTTCCAAACCATTTGAGTTTTTATAATATACTTCACATCTAAATGTTTTAAGCCTTAGTTTTAAAAATGCACCCCTTTAAGAAGCAAATGCTGGGCTGGAGAGTTAGCTCAGTGGTTCTGGAGCCTGCCTAGCAAGTGCAAGGTCCCTGGTTCAAACCCCGGTAATACAACAATACCTGGTGTGGTAGCTCACACCCACTGGCAATCAGTACCATATTCCACAAATGTTGGGTTTGGTGGCTCAATCCTGTAATCCCAGCACTTGGGAGGCAGAGGCAGGAGGATTGCTGAGTACAAGACCTGCCTGAGCTACTAAGTGAGATCCTGTCTCAAAAGAAAAAAAAAAAAAGAAAGAAAGAGAAAAAAAGAAACAAATACTGATGAAGCAAGATCACAGTTCTTAGGCTGGAAATTTAGCTCAATGGTTCCAGTGCCTGCCTAGCAAGTGCAAGGTCCCTGGTTCTATCCCCGGTAACCAGCAATCAGTACTACATACCATAATGCCGGGTGTGGTGGCTCACGCCTGTAATCCCAGTATTCGGGAGGCAGAGGCAGGAGGATGGCTGAGTTCCAGGTTTGCCTGGGCTACATAGTGAGCTCAGGGCCAGCCTGAACTACAAAGCAAGAACTTGTCTCAAAAAAAAAAAAAATCACAGTTCTTGCCTAAGCAGTGATTACTTTTCTCTAAAAAGCTAATTAAGAAAGGTTGCCTAACACAATACAGTTTAGAAAATGCTCCAACAGGTTATACTTGAGACTAGGACGCTATTGGGACCATAGAGTATCTATGCTATAGTTGCTTATAATGTTGAACTCTAGTATCTATAATATGGCTTCATTCAATATGTTTCCTTTTAAACCTTTTCTGCTATGGCTTTTGGATCCTCTCAATTGAGTATTTCTAAATTTCCATATGTCTCTAAATTTCCATCTGTTTCTAGGCTATAAAACTGGACTGTTTTCTGTCTCCTGTAACTCTTCATCTCTGTACAATGTGTTTCTTTGTTGCCATGTTATATTTTGTTTCTTCTTTAAGGAGTGGATCACTTTTCAGAGAAACTGTCTCTAAACATTCAAATTGATTTTTGGTTTTAGAACAGTTCACCAATGTCTCATTCTAAAGCTGCTTTTTCTGCAGTTGCATAGTTGCAAATTTTCAACATGTTTTTATTGTGCAGGTACTGCTTTCCCTTTTTCTTGAAATTAGATGGTACTTTTCATATTGGACTTGGATGGTGGGGCCAAGCTCTACCTCTGAGCCAGCCTCTCAGCCTTTACTAATTAGTGGTAGGGCTCTGGTGGGTCACTTAATAGATAGATAAATTCAACCTTTGTGAATATAAGCAGTTTTCCTCGTCTGAATCAGCACTTTGCCCCTCACTTTGTAAATGCTCAATGAATACATATAGATTTTAAAATAAGTTCAAACAGTTGCCTGAATTAAGCCTTTCTGAAATGAAGAGAAAAACACTGAGAAGAATGCAGTGGTGCTGCAGTTGTCTGTCATGGAATATCCTTCTCTTTTGCAGGAAATAGTCTTTCAAACTATCACTCTTTTTTTTTTTTTTTGGAGACAGGGTCTCGCTTTGTAGTTCAGGCTGGCCCTGAGCTCACTATGGAGCCCAGGCAAGCTGCCGCGAACTCAGCAATCCTCTTGTCTCTGCCTCGCAAGTGCTGGGATTACAGGTGTGAGCCACCACGCCCAGCATTGTGGTATGTGGTGTTGATTGTTGGTGGGCGTGAGTCTCCACGCCCAGCATTATATGTGGTTACCGGGGATTGAACTCAGGACCTTGCACTTGCGAGGCAGGTGCCGGGACCACTGAGCTAACCCTCCGGCCCCAAACTATCACTCTTTAATTAGGAAAAAAGTATACTTCATGCCAGTGTAGTCTTATCTGCAAAAGCTTTTTGCTCAAGAAGTAATTTAGCTTCATTTGTAACTTGTGTACTTTAAAGTTAACATACGGATTTGCAGTTAAGTGGCACAGTTAAATGGAATACATACATTTAGAAACACAGTGAGGGCCAGCTCAAAATGAAATTGGAAATCCACTATCAATTTAAGTCAGATATTACAGTCAGCATTTCTCTCATTGTGGCAGTCTTTTTCCTTTGGTGGATGTCTTTAGGGAGAGCCTCCTTTTCACTCCTCTGTGGTTGGGACTGGAAGGACATACCCTGGCAGTTGCTAAATGTTTGGCCAGTAAGTACCTGAGCACTGTGATCTTATAATCAGTGAAAAAGTAAGTTCTCAGGGTGGTGGAAATCTTCTCAGAATTATTTAGATTAATGGGAAACTTTAAACTAGAAATATCTTTGAAACAAATACCGATGCTTATACATGTGCATTCAAAGAATACCTAATAGCTTTAACTATGTCCATAAACTATATGTCAGAGCCATGGAGGCCTAAACAAATACTGAGGCACAAGGACCTGCTTAATGAGCATCCTGGGTGTTGGATGAGATCGAACCTGCTGGTGTGATCTTCAGCATGTGTGAGAATCCTTGGCCCCAAAGCCTCCCGGGTGGGCCCCTGCCTTCAAATCTACTTCACCTGCCTCTGCCACCACCATGGGCCCTGATGCCACCTTCGCTTTAGGCTTGGCCCAGTTCAAGGTAACTTTGTTTCCATTGATTTTACCTTTTTCCTCCTGTTGAAATCTACAAAATCAAACCCCTTGGAGATCCCGGTTTTCTGCTCAGTGACTGTCCTTGCTCCTGTAGAGCCATCAAATGATTCCTTTAGTGTCTCTTTGGTGGTTTCCTGGAACAGTATCTTGACAAACAGGGTTTTGGGTAGCTGTGACCCCTTGGATCCTTGTAGCTATGATATGATTGTTCTGCCATCAATTTCCATTTTATTTCAGGAGTTTAAAGCTTCTGTAGTATCTTCAAATGAAGGGAATTCCATAAATGTGTACCCTTTAGATTTGCCATTTTGGTTCTGGGGCACCTTGATGAAAGTTACCTTCTTGGATGCTTCCTGAAGAGCTTCTTCTGTTCTATAGAAACAGTTGCTTACATACAGAGGTATTTTTGTTGTTGCTTTTTGAGACAGGGTCTTTCTGTGTAGTTCAGGCTGGCCCTGAACTCACCAACTAGCCCAGGCAAGCCTTGAACTCACAGCAATTCTCCTGCCTCTGCCTCCCAAGTGCTGAGTTAAGTAGAGTTTTTGATTCACCACCCCAAGTGCTGTTCTTTTCACCTCTATAGTCTTGATTTTGATCATTTTCCCCAGTGCAGTAAAGGGAAACAGATCACCATCAATCTCTGTTCCCTGCTTTTCTTCAGAGGTTTCCTGTTGATCAGTTTCTGCTTAAATTCAGCGTGAGCCGTCCTTTTACTCTTCATCCTTGCTTATTAGTCCGATCTCCATGGCATCTTCACACCCTTGTTTGACTTGATCGTGAATAGCTTCATAAAGGGACTTTTTGGCCAAAAGTCTTTGTCCATCCCAATCTTTCTTACTATCTACCTTTGGGTTTCTCAAGTTGAATTTCACTGCCAGAGCCATTTAAGCTAGTGTGTTCCAAGGCCTTTTCCAGGTCTTCAGCAGATTCAGAGTCCACATAGCCAGACTTCCTGTTTGCACTAATTCTGATATCCACAATAGTGAGATCATTTTTAGCAAAAACTTCACTGACTCCAGTTTTGAACTCAGGAGCAGATTTCCGGCAAAACAGATTGAAAGCTGTAGTTGGTTCTCTGCTTTCCATTTTTGTCTTTCATTTTCCAGGTACTGCTTTGACATCCTCAGCCTCATTCTTGGCTTTTTCAGGAGTGACTTTTGCAGGAGCTTCCTTTCCTTTGGCTGCTGTGTTTCCCTAGCTGCTGCTTCATAGTCCATCATCTTCCTCTTCATTGTCATCATCCTGGTCCCCTGAGGCAGGGGCAGCAGCTACTGCTTTCATCACCGTGGGCTCAAATTCTTCATCTTCATCTTCCTCCTCATCCTCTCCCTCCTTGCTGTCGTTCTCCTCATCACTGTCTTCCCCTTGGCATTTTTGCCATTCTTTGCCCTGTTGGCTGGGGCAACAGCTCCCCTCTCACCAGGGCTGCCTCCATAGCTTTGCCCTGTGCAGCTCCCTTCTTGCCACTGCCATGACTGTCTTGGCCACTGTCACTGTGTTCTTGGCTGGTACGGCTGCTGCAGGCTTTTGCCTGGGGTGACAGAGCTTTCGTGGCAGGTGTGGTAATGGCCCTGATTTTGGTTGAGAGCACTACTACTTTCCTTCGCTGGAATCATGGTAGCCTTCTTGGTTTTTTTCCTGAGGGATGACAATCTCTTTTCCACGGCTGTCATCTTCTGACCTTTCCCCATCATCACTGTCTTCTCCCTCCTTCTACCTCCTACGGTTTTCTTGGTGTCACCCTGATTTTCATCAGCTTCTGTGAGCTTCACCATAATGGCAGTTTATAGTGGCAGTTTATAGTGGTGGGTGAGTGGCACACTTAACCTAAGGAAACCTAAGCCAGAAATCTAGTTTTAATTGAAGTAGTAGCTTGTGATTCTAGCTATTATAGCTTATATATTTATAAAGTGCTATGGTTGTGAATGTTAGCATTAGACTATAGTTAGTGACCCACTAGGTTTTAATTGTGAGGGAATCTCAGGTCATCTGAAGAGTTTTGGTTAAAACTGGAAAATATCCATTCTTGCCTTCCTCAGAGTTGGCATCAGTGAGGACTAGCTGGCAGCAGAATGCTTTGAAAGTCTAGCTGTTATTAAAGGCGATACTAATTAGTACATAAGTGTGAGTTGCTTTTTTTGTTGTTGAAACTGTTTGGTAGGGCAAATGCTTCAGCAAATCCTTTAAAATATGGTATAAAAATATCTGTTAAACTGAGGATTTTAAAAGGTGGAATCAGAAATTGAAAGACAGGGCCAGAGATTTAGCTCAGTGGTTCCGACGCCTGCCTCACAAGTGCAACGTCCTGAGTTTGATCCGGTAACCACATATAACAATGCTGGGCGTGGTGACTCACATCCACCAGCAATCAGTACCACATACCACAGTGCCAGGCGTGGGGGCTCACGCCTGTAATCCCAGCACTTGGGAGGCAGAAACAGGAGGATTGCTGAGTTCAAGGCTTGCCTGGGCTACATAGTGAGCTCAGGGCCAACCTGGACTACAAAGCGAGACCCTGTCTCAAAAAAAAAAAAAAAAAAAAGAAAGAAATTGAAAGACAGTGTATAACTTTCATTATACACTTATGATTATATTTGTTTAAATTTCTTGTTTTGTTGGACTTTTTGGATAAGGCCCTTCTCTCTTGACAGAGTATACGTTTATTTTTTAAATTATCATTTGTATATATCTACAGCTTACAACTAATTTCTCTTTTTTTAAAGACAATATAATGCCAAACCCCATTTTAAGGCACTATGAAGCCTAGAAATTTGAAGTCTCCAATGTCAGGAAGCCAACGATGAGTGCAGTAATTTCTAAATTACTATCTGGGCTTGTAAATGTGTATGTTAGTCGCACAACAGAGCATTACAGAGTAATCTGTACCGCTGGTAATCTCCCTGCACGTTTGCCATTGTTTAGTACTGTTTGTCTCTGCATTTACGCAGTGTTACCATGTGCTGTAATTGCTAGGCCAGAGGAAGCATCCAGCAAGCAGAGACTTCCAAGTTGAAGCCAAAATATATAGTGGGAAATGAAGCTGTTATAAAATTTTGTGGACAATAGTTGCAAAATGGTTTCTGAAAATTGTACATAGTGAAAAAAGTAGGTCACACCCATTTGTATAAACTAACTTTCATAAATTTGCCTATCCTTAATGATTATGGTACATTTGTAAGTGACCTGGAAATAATTTTAAAATAACAGTGTAAATAATTAAACAATTCTTTTTTTGTACTGAGGGTTGAATCTGGGGCCTTTGGACCAAGCCATACCTCCTAGCCCTTTTTAAAACTTTTTTGAGTTTTGAGATAGTGTCTGCTTGAGTTGCCTAGACTGGGCTTGAACCTTTTGCCTCAGCTTCCAGAATATTGGAATTATAGGTATGTACCATCATGCCTGGCAGCAATTTTATATTTCTTTCTCTTGTCTGTAAATGATGGGAATTTTAATCTCCCCTACCCTACCCTCTGCTGCTGAGGGCTGAACCAGGACCTTTGCACTGAACAATATACTCAGCCCTGTTTTATTTTGAGACTCACTGTGTCTCATTAAGTGTTCTCACTAAGTCACTAAATTTCTTAGCCTGGGCTTGAACTTGCCATCCTCTTGCCTGAGCTTCCCTGAGTGCTGGAATTACAATTGTTCTAACCAGTTTTTTATATATATATATATATATATAAAATATATATATTTATATATATATATATAAATATATATATAAATATATATATTTATATATATAT
>PVIC010017180.1:0-33098 GCA_004025085.1 Thryonomys swinderianus | reverse complement strand
CCTTGGGAGGGGCGCCAATCTCTGAAATCTTTCTTGGGATGTGAAATGATTTTTGGTTTTTTATTATTTTAGCAAGTGGCTTCCACTTGGCCTTTTCAACCATAATAGCCTTTGCAGTCTGGTCAGGTAGCCAGTGTGAGGATTCTTCCGAGTACTAAGTGCAGTCACCCCAGCAGTGCATTCGGAAACTGGGAAGAAGCTACGGGATGGATTTAGGGACATGCATGACCCACTGTGAGCTGGGTGAGGAGGGTTTGCTCAGAATCAGTATCTAATTGCCACCCCCCCCATCTGATCATTTGCTTTCCCCAATGTAGAATTTCCCTCGTAAAGGGCTTATGTCACTTTGGGGAAAGATGGGAGAGCGACTGATAGTATAAATTTTTGGTATCACACCAAGATCTTTCCTTAAAGGCCACCCCTTTATTTAAGAAATTTTTGAGTCTGTAGATGAAATCTGGGAATTGTTTGAGGGGCTGTGATTCTCTGCTACTGGAATCAGAGGTACATTTCTGTTGATTCATCCTTGATTCTTTTTTATTATATAGATCTAGGAGGTTTCTTGTCTATTTAACTTCTGGAAACACAATGACTGATCAGCCAACGCTGTAAGTCTACAGAGGTCAGACTATTCCAATCATTGCTTTGCTTCCGCTTTCCATTACAGTGTGTGCACCGTGTCTTTGGCAGCTGAGGACTGTCCCATGACCTCTGGGATCCAATGAGACTCACTTCCCTTGGGCTTTCCAATTGAATGAATATGTTCCCTACCACAAAACCAGTACACAGGGAACAGTGACGGCTATTTGGGGATGTTGGTGCTCCCCGCACGAAGCTGTCTCTTATGATGGTCGCGAGGGCTACACTTCATGGATCACCCCGTTGTGGAGGGTTAGCTTTAACACGACACATACACTCTGGCCTCCCACTCTCCTCAGCCAGGGTACCAGGCATCTCTAACTTATCCACAGGGCGCCCTCTTTTGAGCTGTACTCTGCCAACAAGTTAAACTATTAAACTCTTTTTAAACCCCGTGAACTACATTAAATTTAGAACCTATACTTAATGAGTCTATATTGACAAACTTATCCTGATCCAGGTGTATATTTTTGCTACCATTATCCTACATCCTTAAAATCTATTTACATCATTCTTCCTCAGACTTTTTGCTTATAAGACTTAGAAAATCCAAGAAGTTCTTTGGGAGTAAAAGGCCTCCTTATGAGTCACGTGTTATAATTCACATTTAGCAGCCTTCTGGGATTTGATCCTGGTTGTAGGGCTAGAGGCAAAAATGAGTGGTGAGCGTGGGTCTCAAGGAATATCCACCGTATCATGCTTGACAACTGGATCAGGCAACAAAGGGTTAGTTTCCTTAGGTATCTGGGAAAAGACCAGCACCACAGGGCATGGGGGTGGGGCGTGACTCAGCCCCTGAGAGTTGGGAAATCTCTTCTTATGGCAAAATAACCTCTTAGAACTTAGGATCTCAACATCACCAGTTTCATCAGGATCCTCCAAACATCTCCATTCTAATTTATGAGACCCTATTCCTTTTAATCAGTTCCTTAATTTTTACTTCAGGTACCCTTCAGGGCTGAGCAATAAACTTAGGCTATATTTCAGCCAATTGATCTACGAGGGTTTCTGCAATTTCAGCCCCTGGCTAAAGGAGAATAGGTTCTCTCTTAGGACACATTGACACTTTCGTATTTTTTCTTTGTATCTGGAGCTGTGAATTTGAAACTTTGAACTCGTTTTCTTTTATTAATTTTCTCACACTTAGAAGACTTCAGTTGTTTATGTATATTTGGAGCTCGTGAGTTTTCTTTACTAGTTTTTCAAGAGATGCTAAAAACAATCAACCAATATCATTATATTTCTCACTTTGCAAAAAATATTCAAAAGTATCATATATAGCAGTGATGGCAAACCTTCTAGAGACCAAATGCCCAAACTGCAACCCAAAACTCACCTGTTTATCAAAAAGCACCAACACTGCAGTTAAATCTGAATACTAAAATTTTTGTTTAAAAAACAACTTGTACTTTAACACCTTTCGCACAGGACAGGTTCATCACCAGCGACATAGAGTACCACTTTATTCCTTGCGTCTCACCTGGGATTTCATTACCTTACTCCAACAGATTGGCACTGCATATTACCTTAAACAGTTTATATCGCGGGAAGTTACTACTGCCCACATTATCAGAAGAGCTACCCTAGCAACATTAGGTTTCATCGAATTAAAGAGTCAGCTCCCGGAGCCATTCTACCCATTAAAGAGGGTTTTCTACACATCATGTTTCTCTAGAATCTCTCTTTATAGCAAAATCTGTTTCAGTTAAGGTTCACCAGAGGAAGACATTGAGTACAAATATATCCCAGAAATATGACAGATAATGATGTAGGCTTACAGTGGCTGCAGAGTCAGACATAGGAGAACTCCAAAGGGCTGTCTCCATACTGCAGAGCGGGAGGGCTCAGTCGGAAGCAAAGGCCTGGCTCTCACTGCAGAGTCCTGTGCGAGTCGGTAGGAGAAGCGGAAGGACCGTGCTGAAAGGCCCCCGGAGAGGCCGCCTGCCCCGGAGAGGCCGCCTGCAGCCTGTGCTGACAGCCTGGAGATAAATGTCTGAAGGCAGCGGCCACGACCGGACAGCCTCTAAGAAAGGCAGAGGTGAGACCTCCTTCTGTTTTCTCTTTTCCCCCACCCGGGCTACAAGCCTATTGGTTGGTGCCCCTCATACCCAGGGTGTGTCCTCCCTCCTCAATTGACTGCACATCTGGAAGCGCTCAGAACTGTACTACATTAGCCAGCCAGGTGTTCCTTATTCACGCTGCCCCAGCAGTTAGCTATCGTACTCAGTATCCTGCAGCCGCTAAGACATTTAAAACCCTAACAGTATTTTTATCACAGTCCAATTTTTTTTTTTTTGAGACAGGGTCTCGCTTTGTAGTTCAGGCTGGCCCTGAGCTCACTGTGTACACCAGGCAAGCCGCAAACTCAGCAATCCTCCTGCCTCTGCCTCCCGAGTGCTGGGATGACAGGCGTGGGCCACCACGCCCGGCACTATCACAGTCCAGTTTTGTGGAGCTATAGATAAAAGATCATCTGGGACAATGTCCCACTTTTAAAAGTTAGCTTAATTTTTTTTTTTTTTTTTTGGTGAGAGCACTTTATACTCACTGGAGCTGTCTTTGAACCTCTGAGATATGAGTATCCAAGTATATTGGACAATTTCCCAATATCAAGATCATTAGTTCATTTAAAAAGCAAATAGATATTGTGAGTCAAGATGGCTGACAACAAATTCACTTACCAGTTCACTTAACAAACATAGTAGATGTGAGACAGTTAACCACGTAGTTTCACTCAGTGTTTGGGTTAAGATGGTGGACATTAATGGCACAAAAGCCCGGGGCCGATTTTTTTTTTAACTTGGTTTTAGAATTAGAAGGATGGACATGCTCACGGGGACTGGCATTAGACCAAACGGCCATGTTTGAGGAATTTACAAATCAGAACCTCTGGCTTAATAGGATATTACCATTTATGAGAATAGTGCTTTTGGTCTTTTAAGGAAATTATAACAGGCTGGGCATGAACTGCCTTTCTGGAGCTTTTAGAGTCCCAGACTAACAGATGTATCTCTGATAAAATTTTCCTAGGTGTACTTCTAAATATATTGTCTAGTGGGGCTGATGTTAATGCTCCCAAAATAGCGGATGAATATTTTGGTGAAAAAGAATTGGTACTAAAGAGGTTAAAAGGCCCTGTCTGAATAATGGGGAAAACTTGAGTGAAGATTAGTTCCCCGAAAGGCATTGTAAAGGCTTTGGCCTGAGGAATATTGTCAGCACCAGGAACAGCACAGGTCTTATTGGAAAGGAATCCAGGGGAATCACGTAAGCAGAGATGATGTCTCAGTGTCAGAAAAGCAGTTATATCTTTTCCTGTAACTTCGAGAGTTGCCCAAGACTCTTGTAGGTATAGGTGATAATCTGCTCTGAGAAGCGCTTTAAGAGACCTTGGGCACCTCTAATCTTCCAGAGCAGCCTAAACGGCCTCTCCTTCCTCGGGCGGAAAGGGTGGGTTCATGCTTTCTCTTCGTGCAGCGGGGGACGCGGCAGGAGGGCCTTATTCACGGGGCGCTTTGGTCTCACGTTCTCTCTCTCTGTAGGTGGAATTCCTGGAGGCACGCTGAAGAGGCAGAGTTTTGTTTTCTAATGTCCAAGTCATTAACTGAGCCTGTAGTCATTTATGTGGGCGTTCGTATTTGTCACTACTTTGTCCTTGTTGGTGAAGGCCGTGAAGTCCAACAGTACGGGTGTGAGGATCCAGAGCCGCTGCAGGCGTATTCTGTGAACATCTGGAGGTGAATTGTTCAGAAAGTGTCTCCAATAAAACTTGTCCTGCCTGTGAGTAGGTTCCACACTATTAGTATATTTATGGGGGTCTTGGTTCAGTGCCCTAGAAATGAAGCAGGATTTTCTTTCTTGTCTTAGATGATTTCCCTTTTCTTTTCATAATTAACTGGCTTCCTTGTACATTTTCTTATCACTTCAGTGAAATATATAATCATATTATTGCACTTTCCATGACCCTCATTTCCAGTTTGGTATTATCAATAGTGATTCACAGTGGATACTGCATTATTTGGGTACTATTATGTGCATGCACTTTATAGGCCTTAGGCTGTGCTGTTGCCCATTTATGGGCTTTTATTTCAGGAGTGCAGATCATACTTTATCGTCAAAGTTTGAAATTTGTCTATGAATCTTTTTGGGTCCTCCGGGAGCCATGCCAGCGTTTGCTTAGAGTGGGTCAAATCACTCATGGAGAAGGGAAGATGGACTCTCATAACACCTCGTTTCTGCTCTGAGACTTTCTGAAGTGGACGCAGGAGAGTTTGAATGACTGGGATGACTAGAATGTTGCTTCTTTTTCTGCATCGTTAGGCCAGCAGGGCTGGATTCCTTCGGTAGATAGAGTGATAAGGGAGAGGAATGTGGAAAGTGGTGCCTGCCGAGAGAGGACAGAGCAGAGGAAGTGGTTGAACAAGCTCTGAGCCTTCTTCGGGGCCCTCCGAGGCTGTGCTTTCTGGGCACCTTGATTTTCCAGAACAAGAACCACCGGAGGAGGCGGCTGTGCCCTGCGGAAGCAGAGTCAGAACCACCTGTGCTTCACGGAGCTGCCCTGGTTTTTGTTCCCGCCTTGTCCAGGCTTCCTGGCTCCTTGTGCAAAAATCTGTTGCTCACGTCCAGAGCAAGCTCATAGCTCTTCCAACCTCTCCCAAAGGATCGGGCGAGCAGGAGGAGTTGTACGCAAGTGCTGGATTTACCAAAAGAGTCACCCTGAAGATGAACGTCTAGGGATCTGTACCACGCACGGAGCTTTCACAGAAGGCGGTGAAGCCCGAGATGTTACTCAGCAGCCACAGCCCCGTACCAGGAACAGCTCAGTCCACACGCTTTCCCCTCCCCCACGCGGCGGGGCTCCCCGGGGCCTGTCCCCGGAGCTGGGAGAGGACTTGGGTTTCCCGGCTCCTTTAGCCGCTCCGCCTCCAGCTCTCTCCTTCGGCCTGAGGAGTAATGTAAGACAAAGTGAAAGGATTTGAGTTTCTGGCAGATATGAGCCTGAGCGGGAAAGAAGGGAGAACATTGGGGCTTTCCTAGGGAAAAGAGGAGGAGAGAAAAGTAAATCCGTGGACTCTGTTTTAGTTCATTAACTTCACCAGGTTCTGAAGGTAGCATCAATCATCACCTGCATGACCACTTACTTCAGTCTGGCTTAGGGCGCGCTCGCAGCCACCCAGAAGTGGGCCCACGACACATGGCAGGTGGAGTTGAAGCTCTTCAGGTGTGTGGTGGGGACAGGGAGAGAGAGAGAGAGAGAGAGAGAGACAGAGACAGAGACAGAGAGACAGAGAGACACAGAGAGAGACAGAGACACAGAGAGACAGAGACAGAGACACAGAGACAGAGACAGAGACACAGATGAGACAGAATGAGAATGAGAGAGAAAATGAGAGTGAGACAGAGAGATAGAGAGAGACAAAGACAGAGAATGAAAGTGAGAAAGAAAGAAAGAGATCAGATAAACACTTTTGAGAACCTCCTTCCACCCAGACTATGTAGGAGCCAAAAGTGCACATGTTTGAAGAAGGCTGTTCCCCGGGCGGCCCCCAAAGCCAGTCTTCCCCAGAGTCTCAGGACTGGGTTTCCCAAGTCAGATTTCTGAGAAATTTTGCTTGAGACACTGGACGGGTTCTTCCCTATAAGCATCTCCCTGGTGATCAAATTTTAGTCCCCTTCAGCCCAGGAAGAGGGTAGGCTGACTGAGGCCACTACATGGCGTAGGGGACATCGCTTGCACCCTCCTGGCATCTGTGCTTAGAGGGTGATGGTACCTTTTCTCTTTGGTGCTTTTATGGACAAGCATTCATTTTCCAGCAACTTGGGTATCTCTAACTGCGAGAAAGGAAAAGGAAAAAAATCCTAGTGCTACAGAAGTTTGTACACACACACAGAAAAGAAGATAAGTTATGTTTCAGAGGGCAAGGGCTTGAAAGAAATCAGGAAAGACAAAAAGTATAACAGAAAGCCTTCTGGCTGAATTTACCAAAGCTGTGCTCGCTCTCAATGTCTTTATGCTCCCGCTGTTGGCTCACAGAGAGAAAATGTCACCAGGCTGGGTCTGAGAATTCCCGGAGGCTGAAAAAAGAAACCTATCCACAGTTTCGTGTGTAGGTCCACTGCCGACTCCTAACATGGAAAAAGAATTTTTCAGGATACGTCAGTAAGAGACATGATAAGGATTTAGTAGACAGGCATTTTAGGGTGCATTCAAAAATGACATGTGGGTGTTCAAGGAAATACGGGATGCACTATGAGTGGGGGCAGGGTGTATTTACAGGATTGGGGGTGTCGTTCATATTAGTGACCCGGATGTGGGTTCCTACAGGTTCCTACAGTTTCCTGTCAGTTTCCGCAGCTAGCAGGTTACATTGGAATGGAAACCGTCTACATGCATTTGAAATTGAGATTTACTGTCCATCATTTCTTGTTGCTTTTTTTAAGGGGTGGAGAAATTGAAATTTACAGGTGAAAAGGTCAGGTTCAGAGCCCAATTTAAAGGCTTATCGTAGCTTTAAGAACTTCAGAAAAATTTTTGGAGTGAGTTGCCTGGAGGGTTAGACTAAAATAATTTTTGTATCTAGAAGCTTCAGTTAAGGACTTTAAACAATCTTTATTTCCTTGTCTCCTTTCTTCCTAATTTTTATTTCTTCTATCCTAAAAAATGTCTCATAGAAACTTCCTGTGAGAAACTAGAAACTCTAGAAGCTTCATATTTAAAATCAAAGTAACTAAAGCACAGGACAAAACTAAAATAGAACAAAAGAGCTCACAATAAAATATAATGGTTTCATCAGTCTCTCTGTCTACCATTTTCCAAATTCAGCTTTCTAAGCCTGTAAAGTTTAACTGAGAATTTAGTAACAATCCTTTTTCATAAAGATCTTTAAGTTATTTCAATTACTGTATCTTGGTATGAAATTATAAAACATGTATGTATTTTTTGCTGTGATAGATATCTTCCAAATTCTGTACCACTAATCTTTTTTAGTAAGTCTTCGGTCATTTTCTTCACCGCTACAGCAAAATACTGGACACCCACCATTTAAGAGGTTTATTTTCATTCAAAGTTATAGTCCTTGGTCAGCTGGCTGCAAGAGAGAAACAGGAAGGCAGAGGGACATGGCAAAGAAGAATCTTCTTGACCCATGGAGACTAAGAGCAGAGAGAGAGAGACAGACAGACAGACAGACAGAGACCGAGCGAGGGAATGGTGAACATGGATATAATTATCAAGGCGATGCTCTCAGTGATTCCCCCTCCAACTAGACCCTCCCTCCTGGTAGTGAGGCATTTAATTCAGAATTAACTGGAGACAAGAATTCTTTGTCTCATGAGGTCGAAAAATAAATTAATAGACAAAAGGAGGAATTCAGGAGGGTATTTACTGGACATAGGAACGAGAAAAATGGTGGAGAGCCAAGAGGGAATTCTGAAGATGCCTGTTATGATTTCCTTGTTCTGGGCTTATGTACAGGAACTTGTTTTAAACAGGCAACTTTATGATTTAAAGGAAATCAGTTATGAGCTGGTCACAGGAAGCTGAGTTCAAAGGAAACTTGTTAATTGCATTTTTAAACTTTTCCAAGTTTAGCTTGGAGGAACCGTCCACTAAGAGCACCCATATTTCCTGGGAGAAAGTGTCCCTGATGTTCTTTTTCTCCTAACCTTTTATATTTGTTCTTGTGTTTTCTTTCATGTTTCTAAGCATAAGCAGCTGCTTGAGGTGGGTTTCAATGGTGGGCTAGTTTTCCTTGAGCTCCTACAGTCAGGCTGCTCTGCTGGCCTTACCTGTAACAAGAAACTAAAGCACTATAGCAGCAAGTTGGCTCTAAGACCCTTGGAATCCAGTCACCTTCCAGTGCGTGAGGATTTTTCAGGAATACTTTGAATCTAGGCCATAATACAGTATAAGTGCATCACTTTCAGAGTCTTCTAGTGATTTCTTTTAAACTTAAAACTATAGAAAACCACATGTCTCTCAATTCTCTGTTCCACATTCCCTTTCTTTTTGTACAGTCATGAATATTATACTATCTTTTTTTTTTTTTGCTTTTGAGACAGGGTCTCGCTTTGTAGTTCAGGCTGGCCCTGAGCTCACTATGGAGCCCAGGCAAGCCGCCACAAACTCAGCAATCCTCTTGTCTCTGCCTCCCGAGTGCTGGGATGACAGGCGTGAGCCACCACGTCCGGCATTGTGGTATGTGGTGTTGATTGTTGGTGGGTGTGTCTCCACGCCCAGCATTCTATGTGGTTACCGGGGATCGAACTCAGGACCTTGCGCTTGCGAGGCAGGCGCCGGAACCACTGAGCTAACCTTCCGGCCCGAATATTATACTATCTTAAGCCCAAGGAAAGACAAACATGGTTTACCCAAATCCACAAGGCCTCCCATAGGACTAGGTAATCAGTTAAGATTTGATGCACTGGTTATTTGAGTTTTTTTTTTTTGCACGGGAGACTCATAGTGAAGTGATACAGTTTTCTCAGTATTTTCTGTTGGATAATTTGTACTACAAATGACATAGTAATAAAATGACAAATCAGAACATTAAGCAAGATAATCATTTAAATTAAAATAATAATATTTCTGTATTATCTGATAAAACATTAAGTGTTTTTTATTGTGGATATCCAGTTGGCATTCTTAAACATAAATAATCAGAACAGAATGAACTGTTAAAAAATTAAAAGTATTAATAAATGTTAGTTAAATGCTCAAAGTTTTATATCAAGAAAAGGTATTTCTCTGTTTATATGTGAGCTGCTTGATTTAGTCTAATAATAGGGAGGAAGATAATTCCCTTTTTGGAACAGAATTGGCTTCATCATCATTTACTGAGCATCCCTGAAATACACAGCACAGACTTACGTCTGAGAAACCCTACATCCTACCGTTAGCTCTTGATCTATATTAAAGACACGTATCAGAGAGCCAGGGCAGGTGTGGACCACTCGGGCTGTCACTGCGTGGGTGACTCAGCAGATATATGTCAGGCTCTTTTGCACAATGAGCAGAAATGATGCTGGCTTTGGTGAAGAAGATCATACACAGCATAAATGATGCTGGCTTTGGTGAAGAAGATCATACGAAGTTGTACTCAGGGCTCTTGCAAGACAAAAAAAAAAAAGTGTCACAACCAGAAAAGTAGTGCTAGGATGACAGGAAGGTAATAGCACTTCAGACAGACAAATTGGGCGTTGGAATTTAAAGGATATGCTCCTCAGCCCAGATTCCTTGTTCGGAGTGTGTACCTGTGGTTGACAGGAATGACTGACAGGGCTCTGGGTCATCTCAGGGGCTCTGGACACATCTGCCTATCCCTGAATTAACTCTGATTTTAGTTACAGTTTTGAGATGAACCCTTGCTAAGGTTTGAGAAGAGTTACAGTGACTGAAGGTCAAGGTAGGATATTCAACACATATGTGCTCCTGCCTAAAGTGGAGAAAATCTCTTCAGTTTGGTTACATTATTCTCTACTTTTGACAGTGGGAGAAGGATTGGCCATAGGGTGCTGTTTAAATTTAAGAGTGTGGAAAAGAGTGATTTCTTCAGTTTTAGTGTTATTCCTGTGCTATTCCCTCCCAAGAGCCCGGGACCCTGAAAATCTTTAAGTGGTATTGAAGGAGAAAGTTTTACCTTCTGTGGCCACTTCCAGCTAAACAGTGGACATGGCTCCATCTTCACAGACCAAGGAACTCTGAGTCTGTCTGGTCTTTGAGTTCAAGGGAGCTGAGTTCTTTCTGTCAGCATTTTTTTTTTTTTTGAGACAGGGTCTCTCTTTGTAGTTCAGGCTGGCCCTGAGCTCACTATGTAGCCCAGGCAAGCCTCAAACTCGGCAATCCTCCTGTCTCTGCCTCCTGAGTGCTGGTATTACAGGCGTGAGTCACCACGCCTGGCCCTGTCAGCATTTCTTGATGAATCAAGGATGTGGAAGCATCCCCAGAGCTTATCTTTGTTTATTATTATTATTATTATTAGAAAAGCTCTTGCTAAATTGCTTCTGATGGACTTGTGCTTCTGATCAGAGGCTGAAAAGGTGCGTATTGCCACCTATTCCCAGGGTGGGCTCCCCGTTATCCACATCCAGAACTACGCTAAGCCAATCAGGGAATCCACTGAATTATCACACACCCTTTACTCGTATTCACAACCCTAAACCCACTCATAACCCAAAAGCTTCAGCTATGAAAGTGTGAGGCACTAGGAGGACACTTAGATACCAGTCACAACAAGTGCCCAGCTGAGGGCTGGGATCAGAGATGTTAGCTACCACTCCTGGCTTGAGTAAGTTTCCGTTAAGAAATTCGATTGACGTTCTTTTCAACCAGTTTAGCATCTGAGCTTATTTTGATCTTTTCTGCTTCTTCAGCTGTGGTCAAGACCCCATTTCCTCTTTTTGGATTACTGCAGTAACATCTAGCTCTGATGGCTCTAGCATCCGATCGCTCTTGCTCAGCAAGCTCTCACCAGCCTGGCATCCTGTGGGGCTCTTTCTGGCTGAGCATCGTGCTTTCTGAGCTATGGGTATACTCTGACCGAAGGAGTGTTTGGTGTTGCTCTGCTGTGTCTAGATGTCCCACCAAACCCCATGAGGTCATGGTGGGCTTTTTCAGAGTGGCCGGTCTGAGTGTGTGATGCTGGGATCAGTTCCCGGTGCAGTGGGGGGGGGGGAGTAAGGGTGTGAGTGCTCCCATAAACTAGAAGGGACAGAAGTATGCGGTGAAGTCCCTTGATGCTTTTTGCTGTCCTGTGTCACTCTGCCTCGGAGCTACCCAGTTATGGACAGAAACCTCTACAAACTGAGCCAAGTAAACTTTTCTCCCTTTAACTCTGGGTGTCAGGTATTTTGTCTCAGCAATGAGAGAAAAGTAACTAAGACAAAGTGCATGTGAAAAAGCCGGGGACTTTCTGGACAATAGTCCAGGACTCCTGGGATGTGTGGTGAGAGTCCAGACAGGTCTGCAGGGCAGCAGTCAGCAGAATCAAACGCAGTTTTTTCCTGTGGTTTACTTTTCCTTTTCTGTCTTCTCTACTGTGATAAGGCTGCTTAAACTAGTCAACATGTATCATGCAACAAGCCATTCCATTCTAGCCCCGCCCTTGACCAAAAGTCCTGTGTAACATGTTGCAAATGTTTTTCTTCCTTTTCACGTCTGTGAGTTATAAACAAAGAACTACAGAGGCCTCAGCTCACTGTTCGCTTGCGGCTGTCTTATGCCGAAGAAGCAGCCCCTCTGGGTTCTCGGTGATCGAACTAAATTTCATCTCTGAGTAATCCCTTTTCATCATTTGCACACCCACTGTCACACACTGTTACACTTAAGCTCTTTTCACTACCTAGCTACTCTTTCTGAAATACCTTTCTCCACACGTCCACGCTTCCTCATTTCTTTCATGTCTTAAGTCAGTGTCATCTTTTCAAGAAAATCTGTCCTGATGAGCCTACTTCAGATTGCTAATAGACACCTCTGCATACCTGATTGCTCTACTTTTTTCCAAAATTTTTCATTGTTGGAATTATTAAACTTCTTTATTATATTAAATGTTAAGTCATCCATCTTATCCCACAAGAGTACAGATCTTTTCTTTCTTTTTTGTTCCTAACTTATGCCAAAGAAGTACTACATGGCAAGAAACATAATAAACCATAAGTATATGTATACATACTGAACAAAAGACAAAGCGTTTTTCTGTAAAAATATGAAGTGGTGATTTCGGGTTTTAGATATGCAAACTTATTTTGTATCATCTCATTTTAGTTGATGCATCATTTTGTGTGGTTCTATGTTGGAACCCGATTATTTGCTAAAATTTTTGAGCTTCTGTAAGGAGATCATTGGTGGAGAATATTGAGATTCATTCAAAATTGTGTGTGTGTTTCAACATTGACATCTGCTGTTTTTTTTTTTTCCCAGAACTGAAGATCAAATAGGCGGTGATACTACTGAGCTTCATCCCCAACTTTGCCATCTGCGTTAGCCATTTTTCTGTCACTGAGATAAAATACGTGGCACCCACAATTTAAAGTTCACCGTGGCTCTTAGGCTCAGATGGTTCTGCCATGACTGGTTGGCATGGTTGAAGGGTGTGGCAGAGGTGATGGCTCTGCCCCGGAGAGCTAGGAAACAGAAGAGAAAAAGAAGGAGCTGAGGACAAGAATCTGCCCTCTCAGGTCACGGCCCCGTGACCCGTCACATCCTTCAGCTGGACCCCTCCTGACAGTGCCCCCAGCTGTGAGCTTAGGCTAGCACCTCAGGACCCCTCGTTCCTCGCACACTCATAGCTGGGCCTTTGCGGAGATGGCTGGATTCGGAGGGAGTGAACGTGGACTAAGAGTCTGTGATAACTGGACGAGGTCACTGGTGGCGTGCTTCTGGGTGTGGGAGATGGAAAGGCCACCTCGGTGCGGGTGGCAGCCTGCAGGCAGCCTGCAGCGTGGGCGAGAGCAAAGGGCAGCTTGCTGCTGCTGCCTTCGACCCGCCCCGCCTCGGGTCCTTGCCCCGGGCCAGAGATCACACTGGAAACAGTGAAGCCACTTTTACTTTTTCACATTTTCACTTTAATGAAATAATGTTCTATTGAATCTCATATTTATTTTGCTATTTATAAAAATGACAAAACAAAGCATATCTTAGTTATTGGAAAGGGAAAGTTTGAATGTAGGAAATAAAACTGTTACCTAAGATTTTCCAAATAAGCATAAATTTAACAGGAGGAACAGTAACCATCTGGAGGAATTGTGAAATACTGAAGGAATGAATGTGGATGGGCTGCAGAGAGATTCGGCCCAGTGATCTAGCGGCTCTTTGAGTAGGACTAAGCCTGCCTTCGAGCCCAGACGCTGCAATAGTTGCCACGTGATAATTTTTGCTTCATCTGGGGAGGATGAGTTGGCAAACTCTCGTTTCTTGGGCATGTGTACAAGGGCCTGGAGCTCGTGTTCTGCTGAGAAAATGCCTTCAGTTTATAAGGTACAGAAATAGAAACTTGAAATAATATGAATCTTTCTCTTTTTCCTCTCTGTGCGAGAATTAAGCATAGTTATTTTTACATTTTAAACAGAATATTGTTATTAAATGCTATCAGGAAATAAGTTATAACTGGAGACTATCCTACCTACCATTTCATTTTTCAGGAAGTTATTACCAACTCTAATAAGAGTTGGCCAGAGGCAACCTTCTTTCTTCCACTTCTTTTGTATAAGGTACCTCATTGCTCAGAATTCTCAAGTTAAATTAACAGTCATGGTAGAAAAAGCTGAAAAAGAAGACTCAACGATATGGCACTAATATATGACATATATAAACTTGAGTAGGAATTTAGAAAAAAAACCACATTTCCATTATGTTTATCTTCTTGAATTCTGAATATTTATTTTACTGGTCTTGAAAAGATTCAATTAAGTAACGATGGCCTGCAAAAGGAAGAACATTATTCTGATTCTGCTGAAAACTTCTAAATAGCTTCTTTGCTGTGTAAGTAATGTGGGTATATCTTTAGTTAGACCCGATGGGTCATGAAGTTTTAGTGCATAGCTTACTAGGCTGACCAGCAGTGACGAAGGATGAGGAACAGAGATCCTGTATTTGGCCCTGTGCGGTCATTCGAAAGATTCGGTGTGCGGTAGGGAGCCAGCGCACCGCCGTCAGTGCCCGCCGCGTCTGCTCTGTGCGCCGGGCTCTCCGCCCGGGAGGCAGCCTGCGACCTCGGCAGGGCTGTGGCTGCAGCCAGCAGGGCAGAGACACAGGCCGCTCATGGTGCTGTAGGCGGCGCTCTGCCTGGGTCCCGGGGCTGTGTGCTCAAGCCCCATCTCTTGCCCCGTGCCGTAGGGAGGCTGCGGGACCTTCAGAGGCGGGGCCTGGTGTCTGGGCCTTCCTCTGCCCCTTGGGGTGTCCCGGACACGAGGCGCGCGGTTTAGCTCCTCTACGCGCTCTCCCCTGGGGAGCCCAGGCCCCTCGTCACCTGTCGCCACCAGGGCCAAGTCCTCCTGGCCTGAAGCCTCCGCAACTGTGAGGCAGAATAAACGCTTTCTCTTTGAAGGTTGTTATTACAAGCGTTTGCTAGAGAAACGGGAGGTGGACCAAGACAAAGGCCTCACAGAGACCCTGTTTGTCCAGAAGGTAGAAGCGTTTCGGGCCAGCTGAGTGAGGTGGCTTCATGTTGTTTCCTTTGCGTGCATATAAGGCATCCTTATTTTATGGCTGGCTTAGTTGTAGTTCACACAGTCAGAATATAATCTCTCAGCCACGTAAGTATTTTCCTACCTGCTCTGGCCTTGAACACCTCCTGCACTCACTCGCTACCTACGTGGCGAGTGGGTGAAATTTCTGAGCCCACTGTTTCCTGATCAGAATAATCCAACTATTTTATTTTTTTAAATTTTAAACGGAAGTTTTCCAGCCAAGGGGGAGGGGGACGGAAAGAGGCTGGTTAGTGGGTGCTGGGTTAGATAGGTTCTCGCAGTCTCTTAGTTCTTAGAACCTTCTGTTCCGCGGCCCAGGGAATCTGCAGTACCCACAAACGACCCCAAGGGGGCAGCCCGATGCAACGCTGCTGCTCTTGAGGGTGTTACGCATTCAAGACTCAAGATGATTCTTGGGGATTGTTTTCTCTCTGGGTAATGAACCATTTCTAGGGAAAAGGTCTCTAAAGGAAAACAGCGTTTGTCCTTCTGTCCTTCTTTCTTTGTCCTATTTTTCTGGCCTATGATTATAGAAGCACAGTCTCTGAGGCTGGGGAGGGGAAGCCGAGGGCCTGAGGGCAGGAGGAAGAGGCGGGCCCAGGTCCGGGGAAAATGCTCCCCGGGGCCCAGCCTTGCTGGGAGGCGAGCCGGCTTCTCCCTGCTAGATGCGGGGTGAGTTAGAGCTTCGCTCGGCTCAGGAAGGCTCGTGGCGCTGAGAACTGGTGTGCAGCGTCCGGGAGGGGCCTGGAGCTCGGCCCGCTGGGAGGACCAGGGTCCGGGCAGAACCGGCGATGCCCGGCACGGGCAGGTCTCGCACCGAGGGTCACTAACTACACACGTTTTGCTGAGCCAGGGAAAGTGGTTTTGTGAATGGAAATGAATCGTGTGACAGCCTTTAATATGTTTGCCCCAAATCAATATACAAGGATCACAAAGATTCCTGGGAACACAATGAAGATGTCATAGACAAAAGGGAAGCGAGACAGAGAAAATGCTCTCGTTAGCTAACAGAGTGACTGGCAATGACAGTGCTGCTGTTTACAAAATGACAAGTCTAATGCTTAATTTACAGAATTTTTTCCAAGTCACATTAAATGAAATAATACATAGATGGTTTTCGTTAATTATAAAGCTCTGTGGAATTAAAAGTTCTTATTGATATTGTTAAGTACTGCCATAAATTTTCTTTTATGACTCTTCCAGACCCAAGCAGTATATGAGACATGTATGATATATGAAAACACTTCAATCATTTGGGAATTTTGTTGCTGTTGTCTGAGTTAAACCCAGGAAATTATGACTTGCCAAAAAATGTGACTTAGGATGCATTTGCTGCAGCAAACATAATTTTACAGAAAATTCACAAATGCTTGAAGGTAACACAAATTAAGAACAAAAGCTGACTTTTTACTTTTTATTTTTAGTTTTTTGTACCAAGGCTTGAACTCAGGACATTGTGCTTGCGAGGCAGGCATGGTGCCACTGAACTACATCCCTGGCCCGTGAAAGCTGAATTTATGTCTGAGATTTTAAAAACTTTTGTATTTTAAGTTATCTTTTCTTTTTCCTTTAAGATCTCTAATCAACATAAGAGATCTATCTGTAGAGTCTGGCTTCCATTCTACACTGTCCCAGTCGTCTACTGGAAAAAAGTAAGTAATACTAAAGTTTTCTTTTATTACTTTGACTTGGAAGACTCTTCAAAATTTAAGTTGGTAAAGAACACAATATTTTAAATAATACAATAATAGCTCATCAGGTACACAAAATAGCAAATATGCTCTAAGATCTGCTTAGTAGTTGGAAAATTACTATCCAATCTTAGTTCGTGTAGAAGCAAACGCCCCTGCTGTAGGAGGTTTTCACCGTGTCAGTCACTGGTTATAGGCCTGGGTACGTGGGCATCTTATGGGCAGCGTAACCAGAGCTGATTGCCACTGCCCAAGCCTGGAACTTTATGACTAATTTTATCTAAATCTTCAGATTCTAATCTATAAAGTGCAATCATGAACTAAAAGTGATTTTTAAAGTCTTTCGATATCAGGAAGTTCTGGACATTAGATTAATGTCCTGTTAATTCCAGATTTATTCTTCAGAAGATCTCATATATTTAGAAGTTTATTTGCAACACAGTTCAGAAACTGCTTCTGCCTTTTATATGAAGGCAAAACAGAGACTTCAAAATATTTTAAATAAAATACTGAATATTACAAAAACCATGAAGCAGAATTTTTATCTGTGGAGTCGAAGAAGTAGTGGGAAGATCACTACACAGGGAAAGTCATCAAGTAGCACAAGATCAATAGCGTGTGAGGAAAGATAAAACGGAAAGTCCTGTGACAGGCGCTGTGGGAGTCAGTGTGGCAGTCAGGCAGGGCTGAGGGAGGCGGTGTGCTTTTCCTGGCTTCGATACACCAGTGAAGTTTGCTTCAGTGCAGGGAAGAGCAACGTGTGTGTGTGTGTGTGTGTGTGTGTGTGTGTGTGTGAGACACTGGAATATTGTCATTATTTCATCAAATGTTCTCTAAAATCATTTGTCTTGAAAGGCTGAAAAAATCCTGGAAACCTTAGGTAGTCAAGTGATCTTGTTATTATACTGCATCTGATAAATCACTTGGTGCTATTGTGGGCACAGCTATATAAAAATAACTGGCACTCCTCCCCCCTTTCCTTGCCAACTCACAAATACCCATAGAAACTTAATATTATGCTAGGATGAGGACCAACACGTTTCCTCTAAGATTATTTTTACTACTTATATGGCTAAACTTTATTTTTTAAATAAATATCTCTGGTTATTTTTAGTGATCAGCGGGCTCGTTCTGTTCTCTACAGGGATTCTTTCCTGCCAGCTCTGACATCTCTGTTTCACGGGTCCCTTATATACTGAAATGAGGCAGCGATGCTTTCTCTCCAAAGTCAGATTTTGTGTTAGGTTACTACATCTGGACCCCACTGTGGAGCGAGTGATTATCTAAATGGCAAAAAGACATTTGTAAGTGCTTTCTTCTCAGAGCTATCACTAAAGATAAAATGGTGAAGAGGTTCTGAGCACAAGTTATTTGGGTTTATTTTTTACTATCAATAATTACATGTCTACATTTAATATTAATAAAGGTGTATAATTTGTTCAAGGGTCACAGAATGAAGGGAGTGGCCCTCTGAGAAGGTGTCTCCAAGACAGTCAGTACCAATGCTATTGGCATCTCAAAGGCTTTGATGAAATTGAAGGTAAACACAGTGTTAAAATGAACTATACAATTTTTATTCTTTTTAACTTGTTCCTTTGAGCATTTCTCACCCACATACTTGGAGATAATTACTGTTTTAGGCAGTGAAGATCAACAGGAGATGTTTAAGAAAGGCTGGGCCTGTACCCTCAGGAGTGTGCAGCTCATAAAATCCAAAGGTTGTAATGGGTTTAGGGCACTGGCATGTCATGCTTTGGCAGCTCCTGAGTTTGTGTTATTAGGATTTATACATTGGACATGTTAAGAATAGCATTATCAGCTTGGAGTTGGAAAAATAGAGAGAATCCAAGTGCATTCAGTTTGTAATTTACCACGGTAAGTTGTTTCTTCAGTCTCTTGCTCTTAGACTCAGGGATATTCCTTTGAACTATCTTCCCAACAAGCTAAAATTATCATCGTACAGGGAGACAGATATCGGTAACAACACAATTTATCACAGCTAGGTAGATGAGACAGCAGATATGACCGAATGGGGAAGGAAAACATGGTATTTAAATACAGTGGAGTGCTACTGTGACGTAAATGAGCCTTGAGGAATTTGCAGACAAATGGAAGTAACTTGAGAAAATAATGTCCAGTGAAATAAGTCTGATACACAGCTCAATTATCATATAGTTTCTCTTAAACTCAAAGTATGTATGTGCAAATAAGGAGCTAAATGGAAGATGGGTAAACAGGAAGTAGGGAGGGGGTCAGATAATCTCAAATTACCATTTTGTTGCTTCAAAAATATGTTAATACATATGCTAATTTACTTCATTTATATTACTAATTTCTCTTAGTTCATTGGAAAGAAAGTTCTGTGGTAATTTATTATTTTTCTAGTGAGAGAGAATCCTCTTTGTCTAGTTTATTCTAGTGAGAGGCAATTCTGTCTCTGTCTTGTATTGTGAGCAACTACTGCTGAGGAAAATGATACACAGTATATTAACTGTTGATATTCTGTTACTATTGTTATGAAATTTTGTTTTATTGTTTCATAAAATAAAAAAATTGTAATTTACCAATGTCTGGCTCTTCTAATATTTCCAGGATCATCTTTGGTCTTAAGTTGATCATACAAAGGGCCAGGAAATTAGCTCAAGTGGTACCATGCCTACCTTGGAAGCACAAGGGCCCAAGCTTGATCCCTGGTTTAAACAAAAGAAAAAAAAAGTTAATCATACAATATCAAAAGCCAAAGAATAGGAATAGAAATTATACATATGAAAAAAATGGGAGGGGATGTAATTTCTATCCTAAAAGTTATTTTTCTTTTCCAGAAAAGCCAAAAACCAGACTCATTAAAGCTCACTGACTTGAGAAAAACTTTGGGTCCTCTCAGGTAAATTTGATAATCTTTTGATATTTTTGTTAGTGTCTGTTCCAAACAAAAGCTCTTCTTTCTGAGTGACTGGAATAGCCCTAAGCACCTCCGTCCTCTCAACACTTCTATCCTTCAGAAACCTGTGCGTCGGAGCCCGGGAGTCGGCTACCTGGCTCTGCCAGTGTTGGGCTTCAGGGCACAGAGAACACCTTGAATGGAGCCGGAATATGTGCAGTGCAAATCCGTACTTTAGGGCTCTTTAAACTTAGAAAGTTTCACAGCTTTTATTAGCTCCACTCAGAAGGGTACTGACTGCCGGTCAGCAGTGCTGAGAACAGCTGCTGTTGATAAAAGAGTTTTCAGACAACACAGACCCAACACTTGACTTCAGTACAATCAGGCGAGGTGCAGTCAGGCCCATGGAGATACTTCTGGAAGGTAATTTCCAGAGAAATCACTCGGTAAGAAAAGTCTGGTTTTGTGCAAGGCAAATCACTCCTAAGACTTTCTATTTAGAGCTCCCAAGCTTCACATCGACCTTAAGGCCGCCCAGAAGGTAGGAGGAGCCTAGAACATTAGGTAAGACACGATCGGAGAAAGGCCTTAGTCACACTACACTGTTCTACTGCGAGCCCCATTTGGTGGACGCCTGACATGCCACTTAACTGACTCAGCCGCACGTGTACATTGTGAACACATTTTATCTTCATAGGTGACCACGTGGCTGCGTGTAGAACCAGCGACACTTGACCCACAGCAGAGCAGGTGTGGGCCTCTGCCTCCTCTGTATCCCTTATGTTTATTCTATAGGCCTTTAGACCCCTCACAGGCTTATGTCTCATAGGTTCGAAGGTTACCCTGAAGGGAAACAGAGGATCTCATCACGCGCCTTCTCCCCGGCTCCCTGGAAGCAGGTGGAGGTGCTGCAGGCGCGCGAGCAACAGGGCAAGAGCGAGAGCTCAGCCGGGAGTCGGCTGGCGCCAGACTGCGCTTCCTGTCAGATCGAAGCCCCGTGACCGCGCATCCCGACCCGCCTCAGACAGCCCTGAGTTTCCCGGACGGTCTGTGTGCAGTGCCCTGTGTGATTTCTCTTGCGATTGTCACAGTCGTGCTCAAAGATTATTTTCATAGTTCCTCGTTGATAGGTCCTGCTGCCTTTCTATTGTTACACAGCTGTACTAAGATCTACTGGTGTGCACGTATTTATGATACTCTAGGACCAAAGTCGACAGAATCGTGCAGACTGTACCACAGCATTTCTATCTAAAGCAATGATTTCTATCTGGATACAGATCTCACTCCACAAGCAAGACAAGAAAAAAAAAACTACGGAAAATGCTACGAAAGAAATGCTTAGCTAGATAAGTTATACTTTGAAAATATTTTGTCATTTTAACTAAAAATGTCGGTTCTTATGAATGTTGTTTTGCTGAAAGTGACGATAAAATAAGTCATCTTAAAATTTGAATATTCAATATTGAAGGAAAACATATACATATTTTAGTTCCACATTACATAGTAAAAGTACAGTTAATCATAGAAACCGCTCACTATGTCAAAATAGTTGAGGGCAGCAGGTGCGGAATAGATTTATCCCACTTAAAACATTGCTGCTTTATTGTTTTTCAAGAGGCTTATATGAAGCCATACCCCCTGGGAAAAAATGAAATCAGAATGAATCATACAGCCAAAGGTCACTGATCTAAAAATACAGGCCCTGTGAAATGGATAAACATATTCCGTGTAGTGAAAACCATCAAGGGAGAGGATTTCCAGTCCTCCCGCACTGCGCTTCCCATGCCGCGAATTAATTCGTCGGTACCGGGGACACGACCGCCCTCCCGGAGGCGCAGCCGCAGAAAGGGCCCTGCCGAGCGGGCTGGAGATCAAGGCTCAGGCCCCACAGGCGGGAGAGCAGCGGACGCGCCGCGGGGACCCCGAGCCGAGCGTGATCTCGCCTGCGGGCCCGAAAGGCTGCTCGCGCCCGCGGCTGCCCAGCGGCACTTCCGGCTCCACGCGGGGCCGCGAGCGTGGGGAGCAGCCCGCCCGTCCGCGGCCACTGAGGGGTCGCGCAGGGACCGGACAGCGAGTGCACAGTGCGGCGCTTGTCACGCGGGTGTCTCTGCACTGACGGTGCAAAGGCCGAGGAGGTTATGAGGAGCTGGGTATTTGCCTCTGTGGTCTGAGGGAGAGAACGGGAATGTACTGCTATTTTCAAGAGTTAATTTTTAAATTGAGCCTTCCACCAGTTGGTCATTGTTTTCCCGGGATGTATTAGCAGGTGTATCAGATGCAGACTACAGAGCTTTGTGTAACTTGACATGTAATCTCCTTGCCTCACTGAAGCTGTTATAAAGTGATTATGGCAGCATGTTGGTATGAAGAAAATATAAACAAAAGATTATTCCAGCTGGTTTTGACAACACTACTGATTGGTGAGTAAACAGACAAAAGCACTCAGTGGTGGGGGTTGAGATTTGCTTACCTTGGATGCCAGGTGCTTATTGGCACAGCTGTCATTAGAGATTTATGAACAAGGAAAAAACTAAAGTCAGGCTGACTTCCGTTGTCGCTGCATTTTGGCAATTATAAACCCTGTCAGTAAACAGATCCTCTCCCCGGCTTCTTCACGGCACCTGTGTGTGAACAGCACACACAAGACACGCGAGAGAGTGTCACTCGCCCAGGAACATACCGCCCACCCGAGTCAGCCCTGAAATCCTAACGGTGCGTGACAGAGAGGGTCCCCTCGCTTGTTTCCTTGTTTATTTTGTGGAACTAAAGCTACATTCGAGCCCTGTGCAGGAAGCTGGGGGAAAGGGGCCGTCTGTGCCACTGTGTGCCTTAGAAAGTGCCCCACGTAGGTGGCAAAGGTGAGAGTTTGGCCCGAGGCAGGGGAGCCTAGAACTGGCCGACAGAGAAGGAAACATGGTGACAGATGGTGTCACGAAGGACCAGCGGGCACGACGGGGACAGGGGCATGGGTGCAGAGGCGGAAACACGGGCTGTGGGCGTGGGTGTAGACGGGGTAACCGCAGTGGACAGAAAGTGGGACTCATTGTGTTAAGCAAAGGAATTGGAATTACTTTGAATTCCTACAGAAATCAGGTGAAAGCGGAAAACTCTCAGCCGATCTCACTCGCTGCGTTGTCTCTTGATGATTTGCGCCCCACTCGGAGCAGGGGTGGCCGCCTCTCTGAGTCCCCGATGGAAGCCCTTTCCAGCCCCCAGGACTGTGGCACGTGGGTGGCCTTGCATCCCTGTGCTTGCTGATGGCACGACACCTGTCTACAGTTCTGCGTTAGCACTGCCTGGGTCATTACAGCTAGGGACACTTGTTAGGGTAGATTAAGCAACCCTAAGCCAGAAATAAATTGCAGTATTTAAATCTGGACTGTGTCACAATCTGATTTATATTTGGGAAACACAGCCCTGGCAAACACTGCAAGGTTAGGAGGCACCCAGTGGAGAGGTCCGGTCCAGGGGAGGCCTGCAGAGCTGTTGAGATGAACCAAGTCAGAAAAAGGGAGAAGTACTGGTGATTGGGGTGTCGGCTACAATGTCATGTATGAGTATACGGTGGCCACAGGTGGTGACCCTATGGCACCTGTGCCGCAGCCAGCTGTTTGATATCATGGAAAGCTCTAGAAGGTTCGCCATCACTGATACAGGTAGTAGTGTCGGCCCATAAATTGCTTCTGGTTGTTATATAGAGGATAGAAATAGTGAGCTAACACACAGCACGGAAAGTCAGTGCCAGGCAAACTCAGAAGCCGTTGCAACGTGGACCTTAGTGCTTCCCGAAGCCCATGCGGTACAGGTTTTGTCCCCAAGCTGTGACAGAGTTGGTCGGCGGGGGACCTCGGAGTGGTGCCTTGTCACCGGGCTGTTGTGACAGGGAATCCCGGCCTTGGCCGCTTTCTGCTGAGACGCAGAGGAAGCTCCTGAAGGTCGGTTTTCAGCTTTGGCCGGGTGGATACTGATGTGGCCGGTGGGCGCTGTTTTCTCCTCCTAGTATTTCAGGGGTCCCCGCCAGCTAGATGGGACGCGGTGCTGCTTCCTGCGGCCGGCGCAGGCCTGTAGTTGCTATGGAAGCTGAACTCCCAAGCCCTCCTCAGGTTAACCTGGGAGGCACGTGCCGGGAACCTGCCCCCGCCGGCCCCCTGGAGACTCCCCCTGAAACCTGCTTGTGATTATTTCTCAGGCAGTGCGGGCTGCAGAAGTCCTGTGAGTCCACTCAGGGTTCGTGGTGTGGAAGACTGGCCAGAGTGGCAGAGGCCCTTTAGCACTCCAGGGCTCCAGGGACCAAAACTGCCTGCAAAGATCAGCGGCCAGGACCAGCGCTGGGCAGCCGACCCACGGTGTCTAGCACAAACCGGCACCAGTTGATGGCACCTGGCAGTGGCAATGACCAGCAGCTGGCTGTGTCTACTGTTGGCATGAGCATCGCAGGGTGTCCTCTGGTGGCATGGCGACTGCCAGGAGAGCTGCAATGGGTCAGTTTGTGATTTCCATTCGAATCGAGCAGAACCCTGGACTGGTGGGCATCGCTGTGGACCTTTTTCACTCTTCGGCTGCCAGCTCACAGCCTTCCCTGCTCATGCTTCTTGCTGTGATGTGTGGACTCACCACAGCCCCAAGGACAGTGGAGCCCAGTGACCCAGGACTGAAATTTCTGAAACCATGAGTCACAGCAAACCTTCACTCCATACAAGCCGCTTCTCTAAGGTGTTTTGTCACAGTGACGGAAAGCTGACCAACACACAGGCCTTAACGACTGCTTTTCATTTTTTATCTTAGAAAACTTACAGTCTAAAGGCATGGTCTGTGTATTTTACTGTACTCTTCAAGTGGTCTTGACGTGCTGCCTCAAACTAACACATCTCAGCCTAACAACTTTCCCCCCAAAATGGCATTTAACTCCATCTTGATGTGTTGGTTTGCCTTAGAAAAACAGAGTAAATTCTTGAACTTGAAATAGTGATAACATATTTTCAGTTTTCACATGTCCTGGGTTTTATTTAGCTCTTCTTTGTCCTGAGGAGAGGATAAAGTGCCAGAGTGAATGCATAGCTTTCTGAGTTTTTTCTCTCGGCTTTTTTAGCTAATCTACTGCTCAGGCGGCAAGGCCATTTTATCTGATTTGAAACTGTTAGAGTGCAAAACTTCATAACGCAAAGGAGCGTGGTGCTAAATTTAAACTGGGAAAGCACTGCATTATCAGAGCGAGATTCTATTTCGTTCTCCTAGTAATAATAGAGAGTGACATGTCTTTGCCACTAGCTGGCTTTCGTGTGTTGCTTCTCTTCCCAAGTGCCACAGGCTTGTGTGTTGATCCTAATGGATGGTGACACATTTTGTTAATTATGTTGATATGAAGGCTTTTCACCCCCACTTTGTGGAGAATGGGCTGAGATGCAGATTTCTTTTGTATTGTTAGTGATTTGCCAAGCAGAATACTCAGTACTTCCTGATGGATGTGGAAGTTTTATCACAGATGTGCTTTTTTCACTTGGTGTTCTGCATGTTTATAAGTGTAACTGTGAATATACGTGCATCTGTGTGGCTAGGAATGCATCTTTGGACTAATATCCTAAATCAGCAAATTATTGGAGACGATGTTATCTGAAGAGCTATTGAGCATATGTGACAGCTGCAACGTTAAACTATATGTGATGGAGGATAAAAGTCTTCAGAATAAGTCTGATAATTTAACTTTATTTGGGTGGATGCTAACTAAACCTCACTTACCAGTGAAGGTAAAGAAACCTGGGAAGGCCATACAGGTCAGCTTGTGCAGCAAGAGATGAGGTCTGAGGCCCCAGGGCCGCCCACGCCCCTCTCTCTCCTTCTTCTATCTCCTGTCCCTTCTCTCCTGACAAGCCTGGCTTCTAGCTGCAAACACTACCACTGGCTACACCTTATCTGTCCCCCTCAAAGACTCTCAAATTGTTCTAAAAAACCTTGTGATTGATGATAGTTGATTAAGCAAAGAAAATGTACTTTCATTTCCAAAACTGTCAATATTTGATTTGTACCATCTATTGTATCAAGGAGCAAAGCTTTCATAACACTTGTCTGCATAAAAGCATTCCTTTTAGGGAAAATAGCTGTGATTGCAAGTGCAGTTTAAAACTATAGTCTTAGTTTTCTCAGGTTACAAATATTAATTGAATTTAGTTCATGTATATTATTTACTTGGCTCTTGTCTACCAAGATACTTGCAAATAGTAGGACATTGTGTATGAAAAAGAGAACTGTAACAGTTAAATGTTAACATTCAATATAACTGTTAGGTTGAAGATTATCATGTGGAGTTTTAAGACCTTCAAGAGAAAAGTCTTTTATTTTCTCAAAGTAAAGCTAGCATGATGTGATGCTCAGTATATGAGGCTAATTAACAGAAGACTATCCCACAGTAATACAAGTCATATCTCTATTTCTTTATTTTTCTGGTATTGGGGATTGAACTTGGGTCCTTGCACTTGAGCTAAAATCCTGGCCCTGTATCTCTATTTCTTACTGAGTTCTGGAAATACAGAAAAATAATGGAATATTGTCTTGTTCAAATGCCATACAGAAAATGCCACTGGCAGAAAATATTCTCAGCAGGGGGATTTTTTTTTTTTTTGAGACAGGGTCTCACTTTGTAGTTCAGGCTGGCCCTGAGCTCACTATGTAGCTCAGGCAAGCCTCAAACTCAGCAATCCTCCTGTCTCTGCCTCCCGAGTGCTGGGATTACAGGCATGAGCCACCATGCCTGGCACTGTGGTATGTGGTATTGATGGCTGGTGGGTGTGTCACCACGCCCAGCATTGTGTGTGGTTACTGGGATCGAACTCAGGGCCTTGCACTTGCGAGGCAGGCACTGGAACCACTGAGCTAAATCTCCGGCCCAGGGGGATGTTTTTATATAGCATTACAATAAGCATTTTCAATTTTGATACTGTATTTAATGTTCTCAAAATTGTAAAAACAGGTGTCATTGCCCATTAGAGAGAGCAACATGCAAATTTATTTTTTCTTTTTAAATTTTTCTTAGTACATGTTTGCAACACAAAATGGTCACATTCATCACGGTTGGCTGGATCCTGGACACAACACATCCCAATTACTATCAGGCAGGCACAGGCCTCTGTCAGCGAGCCTGGAGCTGTTTTGAGAGAAGGAAGCCCCGTGGCTTTCACGGGTAGAGGGAGGGTGCGGCCCCCACGGGTGGTCTGCTGGGCGCCGTGTTGGGAGTGGGTTCCAAACCCTCGGAGATCGGCCAGGCTGAGACCCTGGCACAGGTTAGGGGTGCTTTGCCTACGCGCAGAGCCCTCCAGCCAGCCTTTGGGCAGCCCATTCTGACTTTGTCCTGGGCTCCAGGTTTGTTGGGATCCCTGCCCCCCGCAGGGCCTGGGCTCCTCCCCCGTAGACTGTACCCAGGGCCCTGCACCTGCTGCGGCCCAGCCACGGGGCTGGAGGCCGGGAGGAATCTCGTTCCCCTGGGCCTTGACAAGGACTCCTTGCCAGATGGAAGCTCGGATTCAAGTAGCAACAGTTCCGGAGTTCTGTGGAAATGTTTAAATGTGGTTATAAAATCAAAATAAGTTGAGTTTTGACAAACATTTCTAGGTGAAAAAGCCATCCCAACCCATCGTACTAGGTTTGAACAGTGTATTTATTTCTCAGCTGTGCATAAGGGAACATGATCATCGTGTTTGTAGAAAGTAAAGATTGCCAGAAAAATAAAAGAAAACCTTCCTTTCCTTTTTCATTAGGTGTTTAAAATATATTATTAAAAGCTTCCAAAGATGGATGGACTTTTGTTGTTTGGCATCGACTGATGGGTGAATTACAGCCACTGGAAATGTATAGGGAAAGTACCTTTTAACGGAGGGGTCCATGAGTGAACAGTTTGAGGCAACACTAACCGTATGGTTTTCTTGACATAAGTTCCAAAGTTAACGACTCTTTGCTTCCTTTGGAATATGTGGAACAGTAAGGATTTGAACAACGCCTTTCTCAGTTCCTCTAAATCCTCACCTGACGAAATCTGTTTCAACTTCTCTCGGAACCCGGAGACCGTGCCTCTCTCCTGAGCCGGCACCGCTGCTGAGCCGGTCAGGAGGTGCCACTTGCGAAGACGATGAGGCCCGTTCGCTCACGCGAGCCCATCGCCCTCCTGCGTCAGCTCTGAAGATCTCAAGTCGCTCAACGTGCTGAGCCTGGTTTCCCTGGAGTAACACAGGCCCCGCTGAGCTTGAGGATGAAATGCAAAAGACCCGCCCCCAGGAAGGTGAGCCACGGCCTCAGCGTGGGTGCTGGCGTGGGCTGCGTGGACCGCGGGCTCAGGGCCCCCTTCCCCGGGCTCTCTCCGCGCCCCTTCAGCGGCCTTCTCGGTTCTCTCGGAGGTGCTGGTCCGTCCCACCCCACGGCGCTCGGGTTTCTGCGGGACAGTGCTGTCTTCTCCAGCGTGCTGCGTTTACTCAACTGCATCCGAGTTTGAGAATGAGCAGTGATTGCTCCCAGTAATTTCTCCATGTTCCCTGTAGCTGTGGAGCAGACAAAAATTTACTGCCTTCCCCTTTTAGTATAGCAGAAACCTTTTAGCTAGAGACCATCCGGTACGTATTATAATTGCTGCGGTACTGCTTTTGCAGTACTCCTGTGATGTTGTTTAATATGCAAATACATCAGAAATATATTCTCTCTGAATGGAATTTTCATCCTCTGAAAGCTTCTCTTGTTACTGCTCCAACATTAACTATTTCAGTGCTTTACATTTTCTCTGGGTGAGTTACAGTTTTCATTTTCAAAAAGGGCGCAATGGGGAGTCATACATTCTGCTGCTGAGTATAATTCACTGGGGCCTTCGGTCTCTCTGTCTCCCTCTCTGCTTATTTAAGGAATCATTTCCTGTTTATCTGCACTCCAGATATACAACTTTGGCCCTAGCCTTCTATCTCCCTAATTTTCCACTCTCTCCTCCAAATTGCTGTTCAAGTTCTTGGTCTTAAACATTAACTTGGGCCATACCCCGTGTTGTGGTTTGTTTCTAGATGTCACCCCAAAGCTCAGATGTTCACAACCAGGGTTTGGCAGTTGCCTGGACCACGAGGGTGTGATGCCAGATCATAAGGCCCTGACACTGGGTTTGTTTATCGATGGCTTCGTAGCTGGTGAGATACTGGGAGGTGAGGCCGGGAAGGGAGATGGATATGTGGCCAGGAAGGTTTGTCCTTCCCCTTTCTCTGTCTGTCTTTGCCCGTCTGTCCCTCTGCTTCCTGCCACCATGTCCTGAACAGTCTCTCCTCTGTGACACCTCTCTTCCATGTTGTCTGGCTTAGAGTCGGCCGATGGCGAGCTGAAACCCTTACAAACGGTGAGCCAGATCCAACGGGACCGTGGAGCGTGACTGACACTCAGGGAGAGAGAGGGATTTGGGAGTAGTGGGATGGGCGAAAGGGTTCAAAAGGAGATTTTGGGTAATTTAGCTGAGGACAGGAGAGATTGCTGCATCTTTCTGTAGTCATGTGAATGACTCCCCATAAGAGAGGAGCTAAAACCCTTGGGAGAGAAGGAGACCCGGAGCTGCAGCTCGCGAGGGCGGTGACGCAGCCAGTGGAAGCCAAGAGTGCAGAGAAGTGCAGAGTCTGTCGACATGGAGAGCAGAGGGGAGTCCGCACTAGGGCTGTGGCACCAGGGAGAAAGCGGTGAGCTTTTCTGATTTTACTGTGAAGGGGGCATCGGTCCAGCAGCCTTTCACCAGGCCGTGGTGGTCTCACTGTCTGTTTCCGCTGAAGGAGAGCCAGGTGTTTGAAGACAGGTAACATCTTCACTCACAGGGCCCAGTGCCCTCCGTGGTATGAGAAGCAGTAAAATCTGCAAAGATTCACTGTGGTTCGTGGGCAGGGAGATGAGGATAAAATATGTATGTTGGGACTGGAAAGCGGCTTTTTATGTTACACTGGGGCTGGGGGAGGAAATTGTATTCTTTAAGACACATGAAGCAATTTGATTATCTAGCTATGTATGAGTAGATTTTGTGTATCCTGCTACAGGCCCATCAGTCAGCTGCAATGTGCCTGCTAAAGAAACATGGTCACACAGCCATGAACACCTACAGAAGGCCAGCCAGGTAATCCCTCTACAGCAGCAAAGTCATAAAATGCAGACATGAATAAAACTAGAAAGATATAAATGGTAATAGGAGTTTTACTGATTGCTACAAATTTGTTAGTAAAAAATAAAGTAGCCAAGTGTGGTGGCATGTGCCTGTAAATCTGTGTTCTAAGACACTGAGGTAGGGGATTCCAAATTTGAGCAATTTAGATACCAAGTGAGACCCTGTAAGTCTACAATAAAGGTTCCTTCTTTTTGTAAAAAGTCCTGTGCTATTGTATTGGCTTCAGTGTAAGTCATGCTACTGGCTCTGGCTTGGTATCAACATCTGTGCAGTCACTGTATTAGTCACTTTCCTGTTACTGGAACAAAATACCTGACACCTAGAATTGTAAGGGGGAAGAGGTTATTTGGCTCACGGTTTCACAGGAGTCAGTCCATGAACAGTCATCTGGCTGCAAGGCAGACCCAGCACTGTAAAAGTGTACAGTGAAGGCCAGGCATCCATCCATTGCAGGACAAGAAGCAGAGCGAGAAGGAAGAGCTGGAGCAGAGAACACTCCCTCCCTGCTCTTACTGCCAGTGACCCATGTCTCCTGACCAGTCTCTCCTCCCGACAGCACCTTCAGGGATGAGCGCATCAGCAGATCAGTCTCCTGGTGAGTCTAGTGTCTCCACAGTCCGCTGTGGCCCAGGAGACTGTGTGGGACACCTCAGCCCTACACTATGACAGTGCTGCCACCATCCCCTCAGACTCCCATTTCAGCTGTACCCAACTTTCATCTAGCTGATTAATTAGCTTAAGAGTCACACTTTTATCACTTGGCACTTCTCCTCTCTTCATCCTTTCTGACATTCTTTGGAAAAAAGCTCCGATCGGCTCTCAGATCTATAGCCAAAGACAACTGTTTAGAAAGCAGATGGTGATATTCAATTATGTTACTATAATTACTTGCTTCTTCCACTATGAACTGAACACCCAAGAACAGAAACACAGTTTTTTTTAAACAGTGAAGAATTTAAAGCAGTCTGTTAAAATATTTTTAATATGAAAATCATATGTTCTTTTCTCTGGCAAATATTTTGTTCAATTGAAGGACAAAGGGCTATATAATTTTGAGATCTACTATCTAGCATTTGTTCACTTCTTTAGGAATTTATCTTTCTATGAAATCACCACTTTTGGATTTGAAATTAAAAGAAGTAAACTGAGATAAATATGATAGTTGGAGAATTCAAGATGGCTTAGGAGAGCTTGATTATTTACAATTTTTTTTTCTTTTTGGAGACAGGGTCTCGCTTTGTAGTACAATTTTTATCTTTCCTAAAAATCCTTTTAAAATCTGACACTTTGTGAAGATCAAGAGCAACACCCAGGCCCCTGTACCTCAAGAACTAATTGTCTTTACCTTGGCACTGTCAGCACTAACTTTCCTCAAAATACTCAAATGTGATGGCACTGAAGATTGCTAGAAAAGTTGAAGGGTTACAGAATATGACTTCAGATTTTGCTTCTCATTTGCCTTGAAATAATGTCAAACACTGTGGGAAGCAGCCTCCTAAGTAACATTTTGAGTTAAAAGCACGCAAACTAAGGTTAGGAAAGGTTTCTGAAATTCCTCTCCCACATAAGTGTTTACTTTTGCAAGTAGAACTAGAGCCCAGTTCAAGGGGGAGGAGTCACAAGTCACAGTTTTCAATGATGCTAATTTCCTAATTCTCATTGCTACATTTATAATAGTGTCCTTAAATAATAGATTTCTATTTTAATGAATGTTCAGAGACCTGAGGAGATAGAGCCTCATGTAAAGCAGAAGTGAGAAGAAATAAGATAAAAATAAACGCAATTATGTTTTAATGTGTGAGGGCCTCAGTCTCTCTCTGCCCAACTTGAATTGTTTTTACCACTTACAATTCTACGAGCGAATAATGACCACATCTCTTTTGTCTTTGAGGCAATCAACAGGTGAGGCAGGTGGAGCCAAAAGAACGTTTTCCTAAGTTTTCATCCCAGAGTGAGAGAAAGGAACACTGGACTGTATGCTATTGGGGATTATTCAGAAAAAGAAAATTTGGAGAAATGGGAGTCAGAAGGAAGGACTGCTGCTGAGGAGGATCAGCTTCAGGCAGGAGAGCTTGACGGGGCACGCCTGTAATCGCAGTTACTTAACAGGCTGAGGCAGGAGGGCTGCACGTGAAAGGCCAGCCCAGAGGAGTTAGCAATGGAGAGATCTGTCTCCGCAAACAAGCAAAATGAAACAAAACAAAGAAAAATATATAGTTCAACATGACCTAGCTTTAGTCCAAATGTCAATAGCAAAAAATTAGAACTAACAAAAAAGGCAGAGTCCATGGACACAAATGCTGATAAATTTGAGATACAAACGGAGAACTGGACATTCTTTTCTGATATTTTTAAATTCTCAGTTATAGAGAAAGAAAACCCTCAGCTGAGACTCATAGTGGGGGATGAAGCATTAAGTCTGAAGAGGAGCAAAGACGTTGAAAATGGTTCTACTCCCGCAGAGGGAGGGTCCGGGTGGGACGTATCAATAGGTTCCGGGACTTGCTGAAGTCAGAGAAGTGGTGGAAAGCACAGAAAGAAGGTGATCATCCGAGGCATGAAGGGAATTAAAAGTACAGGATTGCATGGGCCGGGAATTTAGCTTAAGTGGTACCACACCAACCCTGGACACACAAGGGCCCGAGTTCGATCCCTGGTACTGAAAAAAAAAAAACAAACCCAAACTACAGGATTGTTTTAAAGACGGCATTCAGAGGAAAACTCTCTGGAACTAGAGAGGGGGTTTTAGCAACTAAGAACGCAGGAAATTGGAGTGATCATCTCTGCATGTGTCAACAGTTATAGATCCAGATGGGCTGGGGCCCAGGAACAAACATTGGAGGTACTGGGTTTAGGATAGGCTTTCAAAGAGGATGCGTTCATAGAGATGAAATTAAAAACTGGAGAATTGTTCAGAAAAGGGAAGAAGATGGTCTCAAGGCCTTAGGGAGGAGCTAGTGGAACACTAACTCCACCTCTACTTTTGCTAGTAAGAGGGCTGTAGGGGAAAAACGAAGCAAAACAAAACAAAACAAAACAAAACAAAGACCAACAGCTCAGACCTGAGGGTCTATATGGAAGGCAGTTTTTCTAGCTAAGTAAAGGTATAACTTTGATTTTCAGTAAGACTGGTAATTCCTCAAAGGAGGGACAAGGTCAGTGCTATGGCTTGTGTCTAGATGACTCCTGAAGACTCAGGCAGCCATAGGTGGAGCTTCTCACCGGTGGCTGCATGTGGGGTGTCTGTGTTGGGACCAAGAATGGGATGCTAGCACTAAGGTTGTAAGTGCCACCCTCCTAAGGGTGGGCAGCCTGGATGGGAGAGCGGGCACAGACAGGGGCTTGCCATGTGCCCCTGGTCACTTGCACCTTGGATACTTTTGCTGCCTTTCGCCTGTAACGAGCTATTTCTCCTCTGCAATAGCCTCTTCTAGGCTACCCAGCCTCGGAGCCAGCTGATTCCCGACGGAAACCTCTATAGACTGTGAGGAAAATAAGCCTTTCTTCTCTTAATTTTGGGTGTTGGGTATTTTGTCTCAACAATGAG